>WNNG01000420.1:0-189029 GCA_018208015.1 Medicago ruthenica
ATTTTTCCTTCTGAAGATCAGGACAATCAGCAATGAAGTGGCCAGGCTTTTTGCAGTTATAGCAGCTTTCCTTCTGGATATCCCTTTTTGAACAAGAACTAGATCCTCTAAAGTTACTGCTTCTGTTAGAGAATTTTTTCTTTCTTTTCATCAGATACTGAAGTCTTTTAGAAATCATTGCAAGCTCATCAGCATCTGAATCTTCATCAGAATTTCCCTCAGGAAACTCTTCTTCAGATTCAATAGCTTTCAAAGCTTTAGCAGGTTTTCTTTTAGACTTCAGAGCCAATGTTTTTGGTTCTCTAACAGACTCATCCTCATTGAGTCCCAGTTCATGCACCTTGAGGGAGCTTATCAGATCCTCAATACTTAAAGTATTCAGATCCTTAGCTTCCTCAATGGTAGTCACTTTAGGTCTCCATTTAGATGGCAGACTTCTAAGAATTTTATTCACATGGTCAGCAGTGGTATAACTCTTCTTCAGAATCTGAAGTCCAGAAACCAGAGTCTGAAATCTTGAGAACATAGTCTCAATATTTTCATCCTCTTTCATTCTGAACAGTTCATATTGCTGAACAAGAATATTTGCCTTAGCTTCTCTAACTTTCTGATTACCTTCATAGTTAGAGCAGAGGGATGTGAATATTGCCTTTGCAGTGGACTTGTCACTCAGCTTCTGATACTCAGTGTGAGGCAAGGAGTCCACAATGATACCTCTGACATGATGATGCTTCCTATAGATCTTTCTTTCTGCATCACTCAGAGATCTTCTGTTGATAGCAACACCTTCTTCATCAAATGGAATGGTGATTCCATCTTCTATGATGTCCCATAGAGTATCATCAATCCCAATAATGTGACTATACATTTTACTCTTCCACCAAGAGAATTTTTCTGGGTCACCAGTAAACATAGGAGGTTTATTGTGTGACCTAGACTTCTTTTCTTCAGTACTATAGTCATATTGTACATTTCTTTGATTTCTGGGAGATGGTGGATTTCTCGGAGAGGGTGGAGGTGAATCACTAGTTGAGGCCATGTTTTTCTCAGGATCCTACTGACACACTGTTAAGTGTTAATATCAGATCCGGAGCTCTGATACCAACTGAAGGTGAGAAAAACACACACACAAGAAGGGGGGGTTGAATTGTGTGACTCTAAAAGCTTGTTCTTTTCTTTTTCAAAGACTTAAAACAAGTTCAGAACCAGGTTCTGAACTGTTATCAGAATGTATGCAGCGGATTAAACAAGTAAAAGAGATAAGGGAAGAGAGACACACATAAATTATACAGGTTCCTTCTCAATGTGAGAAGTAGTCCTGTCCCCTTGTTGTCCAACAAGAGATTTTCACTATAATCTGAAGATTACACAATGCTCAACCACTAAGGAAGAGACTTCCAGTTGCTCAATCACAAAGAAAGAGACTTCTATGCTCAACCACCAAGGAAGAGGCTTCCAATGCTCAAGTCACTAAGACAAGAGACTTCCCAATGCTCAAGTCACTAAGACAAGAGGCTTCTGACTCAGACCACAAAGGAATGAGGTTACAATTGCTTAGTATACAAACTAAGACTTAAAGGACCAAACTGGTTTACAAGTAAAGGAGTTTGGGATGAACACTTGATCAAATATCAGAGGTGTTCTCTTAATACAACACAGGTTAAGACTCTTAACCTTAAGAAATTCTAAGTTACAAAGACTATGAGAATTTCTAAGAGTTTTGAACTTTGACAGTTTTTACACAGAAAACAGAGCAAGGTTTCAGCAATACGTTTCAAAGAGTCTTAGACCTTTTCTTCTTCAAATCTTCCTCCTTTTATAGATGAAAATAGAGCTGTTGAAGATTTGCTTGAATTAAGGAATTTAGCCGTTGCAATTGGACTAGGTTACTGCAAATGTGTGCTGCACTTTATCAGTCAGAACAGGGCAGGTGCTATTTTTGAATTGGCCCACCTTAAAAACTGGGGAATGTTTGGGTCAGGGAGACAACTGTTCCATTGAGTTGTTCTGACACATCCAGGCATTAAATGCGCACAGTACTGGTCAAAATCCATGCCACATCAGCTTCAGAAGCTTCTCTGAGAACAGTGATCAGAAGCTGCTTTGGTTGTACGGATCAGAAGCTGGTCTTCAGGAGTTGACTGTTGCGTTGACTCTATCAGAAGCACCCAGTCTTCAGAAGCTGCACTTTAGGAGCACCACTTCAGGACCACTTCAGAAGCTTCACTTCAGGAGCACTTCTTCAGAACCTCTTCAGAAGCTCTTCAGAAGCTGTTACTTCAGGAGTACTTCTTCAGGAGCATTTCTCCAGGACCAGTTTTCCTTTTAGCTTTGCAACCATGCTTCTTGGCTTTCCTTCTTGCTCTTTAGCTTGTTCTTCATAACCATTATCAATCAATACTTATCAAGCATGTGGTTCTGAAACACTTGAACAAAGCATTAGCAAATAACCAATTTTCTCTTTAACACTTTGTTATCATCAAAACCATAAAGAGAGATATGTCTACACATAATGTTTCAACAATCTCCCCCTTTATACATAAGAGAGTTGTTAAACACATTTTGTTCCAACAGGGTGTTTTAGTAATATCCTTATAAAAAAAATTATTTTGTTTTTGGATGGGTGGACCGTGGTCCACCTTAGCCCATACAAAGCTCCGCCACCGCTTCTCTTTTGGAAAAAGTGGCCTTTTTTGAAATGAAAGACCGAAGTTAGCCAAGTTGGAATATAATAAGCACAAGTAAATCCTAAAGTACATGCAAATTCCAATCTTTTAAAATATCCTCTCTTTTTGTTGTATATGCCTATCCCTTTACGATTCTTTCTTCTCTTACGAGAAAAGAAGACTTTTGGGTCGTCGTCCACTCATTCTTTGCTTCTTTCCTTCTTTCCTTAACCCTTACAGTTAGTGTATATATAAAATACCTTTGTCGTAAGTATATCTAATTCTAACATTACAAGCCAAATTTCACAATATATATTTGTAAACTTCACTCTATTAACCACTAAAGATCTGAATAACCCAACTACTCTATCATGGGGGTCCTTGGAAGTATGGCAAGAAATTTGGATACATTAATAGGGTACAATAATATATACTTCTATAAAACAAAATGAAATCTGTTTTAATTATATTTTTGTTACCAACTGTTAAAAGTGCCAGTTATAGATTTTTTTTTCTGTGTCTAATTTTAGTTTGTAATTCATTTAGTTTCCTAATAGTCCTAACTCCTATTGACAACAAAGTATTTTTCTTCCGCTAAAAAAATAGATCATTTTTCTATTTAATACTTACTTTACAATCTTTTTTTCTTTTATACAAAACAAAAAAAATATTTTTTTTCTTTTATAGTATGTTCTTAATTTATTTCTTTTTCTCGTTACACATATAATTAACATTTAACTTTTTGTTTTTTGTATAACAGGCCTGGAGTAATGCTTCTTTATCCTTTGTAAGTATCAATGGATAACACTACATCGTTAATTTTAACTTTATTTTAGCTACGATTAATTCGTAATTAACACAAGAAGAAATATAAAAATATTCTTGTAGTTTTAGCAAGACTTATGAGTAATACATATCTAACAGATATTCATCAATGAGGGCAATTGAGAGTCCTTCAACCTTAGATGATCAGCAGTGGCTCACATATTGGGTTTTATACTCTTTCATGACGCTCTTTGAGCTTTCATTTTACAGGATCCTAGCATGGTAAGTAAATATTAAAGCAGATTAAGTTTTTACATAGTTTATAATAATAAAATAAAGGGTTATTCGATATATTTTTAGCCTAAAAAAATTATCTCGAATTTTGTTTTTGATTCATGTATAATTGTATATCCACTTTTCAGTCCCAAAACATAGCAAATTAAATCACATGTTTTTGGTCTATCTTTAGGGATGAACTAAAAGCATGTAGTTTGTAATTTGTAATGACGAAAAAGTTGGTACAACAATACAACGTTTAATTAGAGTTTTCGTTCTCATATTTTCACTCATTCATGAAATTAGTCATCTCCTTTTAGAGTCGGTCGATTTTGATCTTCATAAGTTGGTTATTTTTTTACTTAAAATTGGTGATTTGAAGCATTTTAAATGACGTTATATACAACATGTTGATGTGAAGTGATCAACACCGATGAAATTACAAGAAAACCAATTGAAAACTTTGGTTTCAACTTCAGTTTCACCATCTTTTAAGTAAAAAACATGATGAAAGAACCAAAACTGTGTGATTTTAAAATGAAGAGACCAATTTCGTAAATGAGTAAAAATAAATGGACGAAAACCGTAAATAAGGCTAACTAAAAACATGATTAAATTTAATTAAAACTAAAATTACAAATTTCACCCTAAAATAAATTAATATTTAATACATTTTTAAGAGAAGCTAAACATTTTTTGTTTTATAATATTGTATAGGTTTCCCACATGGCCATACATGAAACTTGTGTTTTGTATGTGGTTGGTATTACCAAAGTTCAATGGAGCTGCTTTTATATATGAGAACTATGTGAGGCAATATGTAAAGCAAATAGGAAGCTTTGGAGTCAGTAAGTATCCAGATGAACAAAAGAAAGTCCTTCAAATGATCAGTTTGGATGCAAGAAAATCTGTTGAACGTTATATAGATAGATATGGCCCTGATGCCTTTGAGAGAGTAATCAAAGTGGTATATACTATAAACAACTCCAGCTTGTTTTATTAATTTCTCTTTTTCTCTTTGTTTTAACATATTCATGATTGATTTGCAGGCCGAGAAAGAAGCAAGGAAGCACTAAAGATTTGTGTGAAAAAATGTATATTGAGTCATGTGCGTTAACGACTCATAGTGTAAAATAATTAAGATTGAAATAAAATGACATCAATCTCGAGCTATTGACACCTGAAATTAAATTATAAATTATTTATCATTTCAAAACTCTCTGTTTCATCTCTTTTCAAATTTGACTTGAATACAAAATAGACAATCAAGAAAGAAAGAAACAAACAATTAAGCAGATTGAGGAAAAATTGATTGTAGGGTGAAATTCAGGTCAGATCATAGAAGAGATGAAGTTGAAGAGTTATGGAGAAAGAGGTAGAGGTCAATGGATGGAGAACAAAGAGAACATGAGCGATGAATTGAGAGAAATGGCAAAATAAGCATTTTAGTGTTAATCATGATACAAAAAACAAAGGATAAAAATAACAAAGGAGAGATAAAATAGGATTAGTAATAGGTTTAATTTATCATATCCTATTAGTGCACCAAACAACAGATTTAGATAAGATATAATAGTTTTATCATATCCTATCTCCTTATCATGTGCACCAAACGGATCCATAAATGATAACTATTTTATGAAAACATGTGTAACTAATGCATTGAAAATTGAAATATTTAACTTTTTTTATAAATTACTTTCTTCTTTTGAAATCCTTAAAGAGTGCTCAGAAACACTTGTTAACACGACCTGTTTTTTTAATTATAAATGTTATTTGGTTAAAATATCAGGCTTGAATCATATGGAGACTAACTTTAAAATCAAAGTTCATATAACAATTTATGAAATGGATGATAGAAAAAGAAACCATCGTGGAACAAGTTCATCATTTCGAATAACAGTTTTCATCACTACCATCAACATAATTGTTCAAGGGCTTATACTGAGTGGTGATTTTTCTAAATTATCTACAAGGAGTGTGTTCAGTTTCAATTGTTCAACCGATGCATAAATAGTAGCCGTAGAAACCTAACTAAGGCTAATAATATATATCAAGACAATTATTAATTATCAACCTTAATGAAGAGACCAACATATGATTTTATCAACAAAACTCATAAAGTAAATAATACTTTATTAGTTTTGTGCCACCTTAAGCAAATGAGATTTATCGAAAACAAAACAATATATTAATCCTATATCATTTTATGATTGTGGTAATATATAAATGTTCATAAATAATTTGATTATAGTAAATTTCCTCTACAGGTGTCTTTATTATGGGTCAAATTAAACCGGTGGTAATTAAAGTTGCAGTGACCTTTTGCCAAGAACTTTTCAACATGGATTCTCATATTTTCTTCTTCTTCCTTTTGTTTATTTCAAAAGATTTTCCTACAAAATTTTATAGGAGAAATAGAAAACTTAGAAATTAAAATAAGATGTTATATTACCAAAATATATATTAACAGTACCCCTATTTTATTCTATAAAATGATTTAATTAAACAACAAGTATTTGTACACGAGTTTTGGCAAAAAAAACTTACAACATTTAGTTGACTAATAATAAAATATAAACGTCACTCACAAGTAAAGAATTTTCTTAAATTTCTAACAGTAAAAACATAAGAATGTTAAACTTTAAAACATCATACTCACATCAATCATTGGAGCTTATATTATGTTGTTCACAAGTTTTTCATGAAATTTTGGGTGGAATAATATTCCATGGTAAAATTAAAAACATCGAGTTTAAAAAGTTTAGTAAAGAAAATCAGATTATTTCAGTTTGCAGAGACAATGCATAATATATGCAGGGACCGAGGTTCGAACCTCGGACACCTCACATATTCCCCTTTAATACTTAACCACCGTTTAGTGAAAAGTTCAAAACTACATGGAACCAATCATCACTAACCATCCCAATTAGCAATCCCTCGCTATCTCTCTTTAGTATATGTGACATCTCCTTTTGAGGTAGTTTCAAAGAGCATTCAGTGGATTCCAACCGTTAAAATTTGGGTGATTGCGATGATTGGGTGTTTACACCACTGAAACTAATCAGGATCAGTTTGTGAGAGAGATGAAGAGTAAGATTGAGAGATTAAAAAAAAGTTTTTGCAACATTTATAAATAAGGATAGTTTTGGTATTATGATTAAATTTTAACATATTTTGGTTGTAACCAGATAATTTATGGGTGTAACTATAAAAAGTCTAATCTAATTTATGTGAACTTTTACTTTGCCTTTTCCAATGTAGAATACGTTTCTAAAGCAACTTGGCATTTTTTTTTTCTTCCGTAAATTCGCTTCCATCTTGAAGCCACTAACCAATCCTAGAAAACTTATTTCTAGTTTAGAAAAGAATCAATTTTTCTCTCAAAAAAGTAATAGACTTTAATACCCTCAAAATCATACACTAACGAATACTCCCAATAAAAAAAAACATCTTTTTTTTCCTCAAAATTTCACCCCAATAATATAAATAAAAAAAGTGCTTAATCTTGGAAGATATTTATATACGTAAGCCCTCACATTATGAGACTAAAGGAGAGAGGTTGAACTTGAAATGAGAAATATGAAGACTGAATATTACTGAGAAATCAAATGCTGGTCTCTTCCTTGAATATGATAATTAATGAGTGTCTTTGGTAATAGCCTTTGTTAGGTTTCTATGGCTACTATTTATGGCACAAGGTTTATTGCTAACAGGTGTAACTGAAATGTGTGTAGGTTGAGCAATTGGATGTTGACACACATTAGTATTCCTTGCGGATGATGTAGGGAAATCAGCACTCCGGGTAAGCCCTTTACAAGTCGGGGGTAAAAACTAAGGTGGGAATAGGCTAGGCCGCCTGCCAGGGGTCTATGGTCCGACCTATTTAATGTCCGGTTTTGTCTTGTTAACAATATAAGGTTTCAAAGAGAAGAGAAAGAGACGACTAGCGTTTCAATATGATAATAGTAGTTTGACATTACAAATTATTACTAGAGAATATATATATATATATATATATATATATATATATATATATATATATAAGAAAATTGCTCTCCCCACAAACAAAAATGCTCATTTTTGTAGAAATTGACCAAAATACCCCTGCGTGACTTAAGTCACGCTCGGTATATACTAACGTGACTTAAGTCATGCTGAAGGCAACATGAGTTAAGTCACACTGGAAAGCAACGCAAGTTAACTCACGCCGCATCCATTACTGTTTTGGGACAAAACCTAGTAGTTCCAAGTTCAAAACACAATTTATTTCCCTCTTCACCTCCAAAAAAACCAATAGTGCGATTTTTTGGTGAAAAATCTTGAACTGAAAGCATTGCAAATCGTCAGGAAGCAAGTTTCTACGCTCATCAAACGTCAAAGATCAGGTAATGTATCATCTAACCTCTCTTGATTTTGCTGGTTTTTGAGGTAGGTTTAGCAGTCTGGAACATAGCCTGGGCGTGGCTTAACTCACGTTGGAGCTCTGCGTGAGTTAACTCACTCAGGTGTTAGCAATTTTTGCGCCAATTTTATTTTTCTTTCTTAGCTTGTTGCACAAGTTATTTATATTTTTTCCTTTCTTATTTTCTATTCAATAGACATAGTGATGGTTGAAAATGTGGTGGATAATGGTTGAGTCAAAACCGACCATAATTGAAGCTTCTGGCGAAGCTTCCGTTGATGTCAAACCAACCGTTGATGTGAAGGTTAAAGTCAAAATTCCATTTCAAGCTCAAATTGAAGAAAAACCTAAACTGGTACCTACTGGTGTTGCCAAGCCTCGCGGTTATGAAGTAAACACCGCTTTATTTTTTAACAAATGAAAGATGGCGAGAGCGAGATGATTTGCTTGGTTGGGTTCGTCGGCAAGCGGCAAGGGCTGGATTTACTATATCTATAGATAAATCTAGTCTGAAGAAGCCAATGGTGACGTTACAATGTGAAAGGAGTGGTGTATACAAACCACCAAAGACGAAGAAGATATTGAAGCTTGAAGGCACATTCTCAAGGAAATGTGATTGTCCGTTTAGGTTGCGTGGTTACTTTGAGAAGAATTCAAGTGATTGGTGGTTGGCCATGCTTTGTGGAATTCACAGCCATGAGTTAGAGCCAAAGTTAGGCAGTCACCTTCTTGTGGGAAGACTAAAAGAGGAGCAGAAGAAGAGAGTTATCGACATGACAAAGAGCTTGGTGTTTCCTATGAATATTTTAACGGATTTAAAGGCAAAAAACCAAGAAAGTGTGATGACTATCAAACAAGTGTACAATGCACGTACTAGATGGCGAAAGGAGATAAGAGGTGACAAGACGCATATGCAATTCTTGATTTCAAAGTTGGAGGAGCATAAATACGTCTATTTCACAAGAGCAAATAGTGAGGAAACCACTCTTGAAGACATATTTTTTGCTCATCCGGAGTCAATTAATATGCTTAACACTTTTTCGACCGTTTTGGTAATGGATTCCACTTACAAAACCAAATTGTATAGAATGCCATTATTTGAGATTGTTGGTGTCACCTCTATCAACATGACATATTCGGTTGGTTTTGCCTATCTTGCCTAAGAAAAAGAGGAAAACTTTACTTGGGCACTTGAGATGTTGGTTAATCTTTTGTCCTCAAAACTTAACATGCCTAACATGGTTGTCACGGACCGGGGCAATGCTTTGATGAATGTTGTTGCCAAAGATCTCCCTAAAACCGCCACTTTACTTTGTTATTTTCATATTGGGAAGAATGCAAGAGCTAAGTGAATCATGGATTGTAGAGTCAAAGCGAAGCCAAACGATGTCAAAGTTGATGACAAAGAAGTGAATGAGGCGAAGGAAAGTGAAGTTGTTGACAAAATCATGGATGCTTGGAAAGATTTGGTTGAATCTCCTACGGAGGATGCATATGCAAGTGCGGTAATGCGATTCCAAGATGTATACAAACCATTTCCAAAGTTCCTTAACTATGTTCAAACCACAATATTGAAAACCGTTAAGGAAAAATTTGTGATGGCATGGACAGATAAAGTCCTGCATCTAGGTTGCAGAACCACCAACATTGTTGAATCGACTCAGGTAAAATTGAAAAAATATTTGAGTAGTAGTGTGGGAGATTTGGCATCATGTTGGGATGAAATAGACAAGATGTTGGCTATCCAATTGTCTGAGATACAAGCAAGTTTTGGGAGGAGCTGTACCGTCTTAAGACATAGATACAAATGAGACTTTATGTACTCTGAGTTGGAGGGTTATGAATTGTACTGGCTGTGAGTACAATCTAGGAAAACTAGGGTTTTCAGGGTCTTTTTAGGTCATGCCTTGGGAATGATCCCAAGGTTACTATTTGTAGCCCCAATTTGGGCCTACCCGGTCATGGTTTTGGGCCCAAATCATAAAGGGCCAAAACCATGGCTAGGGCGCTCTTACAGGCTGCTGAGGGCGCCCCTAGAGGGTGTCCTTTAGGAGAGTTCCCTAAAGTTATATATGACTGTCAGGTGGGCTTTGTGACCTTCTGGAGGGCGCCAATCCTTACTCTAAGGGTTCAAGCCCTATCTGTAGGGCTCTAAGGCCTAAATGGTAAGATCTACGGTCCACAGCCCAACAAGCACGAGCTTTGGAACAAGGCAAAGTGATTAAACTGTCACTGGGAATCTGTCTATGATCTTTTGCCCAGCAAGTGAGACTTACTGGAAATGAAGCTATGTGAAAATTTTTGAATTACGGGGTGTACAAAGCAAATACCAACTGATATATTGCAGCCCCCCAAATATTGGAAGTTTTTATGAGTACTAGCCCAACATGGGTACTAGCTCCACGTTTTTTGGGGCCTTGGTGGGTGCTAGCCCAACAAGAGTATCCATTATCCCAATAGGCACGAGCTTTTGAAGAAGGCGAAGTGACTTAAACTGTGTAAAAAGAGTGACTTTATTGAGTGGCTCAGACCGCCATGCTAGAACTAGCCCAACATGGGGCGTGATTCTATTTGAGGTTTAGATTCAGGGCGCGCCCTAGTGAGATCCGATGGCTGAAATGGGGCGACTGTTCGCTCTCGCTGACGTGTTCGCATCGCAACGGTTCTTGGAAATCGTGCCCACTTAAGTGACGTCATCTGTGCGTTTTCCCAGGCTTTTGTACTTTAAACTAATTTCCGGATCTACTTTCCTTTTTTTTTTCTGTTTTTCCCCTACCTTTTCACTTCCCTCACTCTCCTTTTTTCTCTCATAAGCGTATATTTTCCTCAAACCGTCCCTGGCTTTGGAGATCGTCGCGTTCATCAAATCCAGATCGTTCCAGGCTTTACATCTTGCTTTATATCTCCTGTTCTTTGCTGCGTTCATTAAAAACATGTAACTTTCCTTCGAACTCGTCCTATGTACGTTAGGTCTTTGCTTCTTGTAACTTAGGGCTAGAACATGGCGGTTATTAGAGAGTGTGATAGAAAGGGTAATGTAATATCTCCAGCAAATTCGGAGGAGAGGGATAGGTTATGGAGTGAAGCTGTTAGGTTTGCAACGCGATCGGACGGAACCACCGATTGGGTGGTTTTTGAAAATGCCTATTATGGCCATTCTGTTTTAGGAGAATTTTTGAGTGATTCGAGTGATAGTTAGGGGGGAAATAATAGTGGGAATTCGTCTGATTGTGCTGTTCTTTCTGTTCGCCCAGGTCCCTTCAGTAGGAAAGAAATTTGTTATATGGCGTCTTCTAGTGGTTCAGAGCAAGAGAACTTTGCTGACGAAGTACTTCGCTCAGAATCCATGTATATGGATCCCCAGCGAGTGGCGTTCTTTCGAAGCAAACTCAGTGTGTCCTCGACGGGATTTGAAGAAAACGTGATTCCGGAGCCTTGCCGCCCTGGTGAGAAAGTGTATCTACAGATGCCAAAGGGCATCACTCATGAATTCTTCTATATGTACACGACTGTCTTTGAAGATTTGGGCGTGAAGTATCCCTTCACGCACCTTTGAAGTAAGTGTTCTAAACTGGCTGAATGTGGCGCCCTCTCAGCTCCAGCCCAACAGTTGGGCGTTCATAAGGGCTTTTGAGATCATGTGCGAGGGACTAGGTTTCGAACCCTCGGCTGGCTCCTTTTTCACTTTTTATGGTACTAAAGGGGTAGACAAGTTGTCCTGGGTGTCCGTCAGCGCGCATCCTGGCAAGAGGTTGTTCCTGCCTTATGTCTCTCACTACAAGAATTGGAGACAAACTTTCCTTAGGACGAGAGGGGGAAAGGACTGTGAGGAAGCCACTGTGCGTGTACATGACGAATTGAGGTTTCCAATCTGCTGGATGAGTTCCCCGGCCTCCATCACCGGATTTGAATATGAGAAGTTGGACGAGTATGAAAAAGATGTTGTCTGCTTCTTGGACAAAATGCTGCCTATGAATATACGGGAGCTGTTGAATAGGGAGGGGGACGCAAATAGCCTAAAGACCTATTTACGTGAGTTGATTTTATAACTTTACTTGATTGGATTTCTCGCCTACTTTGTCTTAGTAACTTATGTGTTTTTCTATGTATCTTGTTTATGTAGAATCGATGGCGCCTATGACTGTCGCGGAGAGGAAGAAGTATCTAGAGGAGATGAAGGCCAAGAAAGCTGCTGAGGGGTTAGTCGCTAGCGATCCCTCTGGACTTATTACTTGTAAGCCCAAGAGGAAAGCTGAGGTTGCGCTTGACGCCCAACTCGAATGTGACGTCGCCGCCGAAGTAGCGCAGGAAAAGGGGCGAGAGGAGAGGAGGGAGAAGGCGTCGACCGGGAAGGACAAGGTGGCGACTGAGAAGAAATCCAAGAGGGCGCACTCTCACCCCGCTATTGAACCTGCTGGTTCCAGCGGGGGGGGGGGGGGGGTCCAATCCTTTGGGAGCAAGGATTTCAATTATGGAGCCTATGTGAAGGAGATGATAGCCTTCAACCCTGACGATGTGGAAGCTGGGAAACAGAACTCCATTCCCTTTATGTCAAGGGACGTGGGTGTGAACTGTTTGTGATCTATTATGCTCCTGGTCGCAATGGATCGCAAACATGAAGAGCTGGTGCATAGTAAAGAAACGTTGTTGGGTAAGGTGAGGGCGCTGGAGAAGGAGTTGCAAGAAGCTCATGAAAGCATAGAGAAAGAGATCAAAGAAGCCAAAGAGGCGATGAAGCTCAAATGGGATGAGCGCATAAATGATCTGAAGATCGGTCATGATGCTGACTTGGCTGGGAAGGACACGGTGATTACGCAGTTGAAGGACGAGGTTGCCTCTGGAGGCGAGAGGGAGATGGCGTTGAAGGTTGAAATCTCAGAAGCCAAGGGCGAGTTGGCAATGTCTTTTGAGAATGGTTTTGACCATGCTAAAGAACAGGTCGCCTTTCTACACCCGGGCGTCGATCTCTCGTCTCTAGATTCTTTTTTAAGGTTGTTGTAGATGGCGCCCTAGTGGACGAACCATAATCTTACTGTTGTAATTTATGATTTTGTTTTGAACTTAATACTCTCTCTGAATTTGTAATGATGCATTGTTCTCTTTATGTTATTCATCCGTTTTTCTTAGCTTCGAATTTCTTCTTTTTAATGGCGATGCTTTAGAAAATGCCTCCTGGGCGATGACTATTACTTATGCTTATTTTGCAATTTGTCGAAAATTGTCAAATAGTTTTATTCTCGATGTTATTGTTTTGTTGAGGCACTTTTTGCGTGGACCTTCCTATTTTCGCGACGTCTTAGAGCCCTCTTTGGGTTTAAGGAATTAGGTGGCGATCTCATTTTAGCTCACAATGTCTTAGAGCCCTAGTTGGGGTTAAGGAATCAGGCGGCGATCTCATTTTCGGCACACGACGTCTTAGAGCCCTCATTGGGGTTAAGGAATTAGGTGGCGATCTCATTTTAGCTCACGACGTCTTAGAGCCCTCATTGGGGTTAAGGAATTAGATGGCGATCTCATTTTAGCTCACGACGTCTTAGAGCCCTCATCGGGGTTAAGGAATTAGGTGGCAACCCTCGTTGGGGTTAACGAATCAGGCGGCGATCTCATTTTCGGCTCACGACGTCTTAGAGCCCTCATTGGGGTTAAGGAATTAGGTGGCGATCTCATTTTAGCTCACGACGTCTTAGAGCCCTCATTGGGGTTAAGGAATTAGGTGGCAACTGTTGAAGCAGTATTTCAAACAACAAACGAGGTAAGTATTTTTGTATCGTCTCCACAGGGATTGGTGCGCTACTTCGAACCGTTCAACAATTCGTATTGTTTTGAGTTAAGGGTTTGTACAATTGGTTTCATAAACTAACGGAATGTAAATGCGGGAATTAAAACGACAAGTAATAGGGAATAAAAGTGTTGGCATTAGAGTTCATCAATCTTGCAAAGAATGTAATAAATAAATCATGCATATGAATTTAGCGTTTTAGCGAAAATATCACGTATCGCTCGACAACGTCATTGATTTCCCAAATGACGTCGTGAGATCTATCGTATCGTTTAATCGACGATTTCCCAATCAATCAAACGATCCGAAAGCATTACGATCCGAAACTTAATGCGATTATCAAAACCCAAATCCATTTCTAGATTTTCTTATTTTGATAGAAGATTATTCTTAAACATAGATTCAAAAGTATTTGTCAATATCATTTGAATCAAGCATGAGATTGAAAAGCAAGAATAACTTCATAAACACATAAATTGCCAAACTCATATATTCACATAATCATGTCTTACATCAAAGCTAGAAAGAATACCTCTAATCCCAACAAAGGGATGTTAGTTGCTCATTTTCATGACAACTATACAAAAGATAAGAGAAAAGATGAAGATCATAACCCAAAGTCTTGATTTCCCAAAGCCCTTGGTGGATTTCCACAATTCAATCCTTTTGCTCCTTGAAGATCACTACTTCTAGCCCTAATTACTAAGTCCTAAACTACTACTAAAGCAATCCTAACAATTGGAAGTAAAAGTTCTCAAAGTTCTCCAACTGATTATATAGTGATTGCCTTTATATTCTGAATTTTTGCACGCTCGCTACAAGCAATGAGCTGGTCGCTTGTAGCGAGGAAGTTTTCTGGCCAATGGGGATCCTCCACGTCAGCATGGAGCCTTAAACCGCCCTTGGTCACTTGAAGCGACCAGTCCATCGCTTGAAGCGATGAACACATGAAAATCCCTGCCTAAGCTCGCTTGAAGCGAGGCATCAGGCGCTTGAAGCGATGAAGTCTTCAAATTCCCTGCCTATCCTCGCTTGTAGCGAGGAAGCGCGCGCTTGAAGCGATGGCTTTGATAAAAACTTCATTAACCTTTGCTCAGCATGATCAAGCATAAATTTCCTGCAATAATAGCATGGGGTAAGACATAGGATCACCAATATAGCATTTGAACCATAAATATGGGCTTATCCTATGATAACTTGTGAAATAAGTAACATAAGTGCCTAAAATACATGAGCATTTTAACCACTTTCAGGCACTTAACACACTCCCCAACTTAAATCTTTGTTTGTCCTCAAACAAAGGACACAACAAATAAGGAAACAAGCTTTAACCATGGCTTTGAGCAAGAATGCAAAAGAATCAAAAGTTTGAAGCAAATAAGTGACAGATGAATGATTCAACGTGATTGCGCAAACTAGGGTTAAGTTTCTCATTAAACGAGATACATACTATGAATGTGAACTAGTTCTAAACACAAAGCATCTAATCACACAATTCTTAGCAAGCAACATGTTTAAAATTGAACCAAACCTAACACACTTCTATATAAAGTATATGAACACATTGAAATCTATTGTGAGGGTATGAACACTCATCCAACAAACATGATAACATTCCAATCAAATTATGTGTCCATCTAATTATCATTTCCAAAAGCATAAAAGGCATTGATCAAAAGGTCTTTAAGGGTTGTAATTGGGCTAGGTTACAAAAGAATTGTCATATGTGGGATATTTGAATTCAAATGGCCAAGCAAAAGGAACATTCAAACTAATTACAAACTTCCTTCTTTTTCCAATACAACTCTTGGTGAATTTCATATTTTCTTTTCTTGATTGATCTTGACAACTTTTTCTTTGAATAATTGCAAACCTTTTCATTTTTCTCTTTTCTTTTTCTTGGTTTGCTTTTCTTTCTTTTTTCTTTTCTTTTTCTTTTCTTTTTCTTGTTGTCAAGATCAATTATCACTTTCACCATTACATTGACATAACATAACCTCCCTTTCTCCCCAACTTATTTCAATGACACCCTAATCGAATGTTCCTTTATCATTATGGCAAAGGTCAATAAAAACGATGGATAAGGGTTCACAAGAAAACAACTATCAGAATTTAATAAAGAGTTAACTATGAACTGAATTTTTTTTTTTTTTACAAACTCCGGCAATTTAAATAAGCAGTTGAGCTTATTAAAATTGACAGTTCACAGTTAACAATTCTGATTCAATAGGCTCAGATGGGTTAACAGATACTCACACTTCTCACAGGGTAGGTTTATTTGGTCAAGTATTTCACTCAATTAAAAAAAAAAATGCCTTGATCACTTCAATGCTTTTATACAAATTAAAACAACAACAGATTTAACATAAAATAACTGAGTTAAACATGAAATGTTGGTCTCCTGCATATATATACAATGGTTGAGGATTCCTCACATTTTGGCTAGTTCTATATTGGTTCAAAACTAAACAAATGCTTGCTTAAAACTGAATAAATTAACTTGTGTGTAAAGAACTTATTCACATTCAAGAATATACCTAGAAAAACAAGAAAACGAGTACCTTAGCTGCGCGCTTTAACACTCATTCTATCATTATCACTCAAATGATTCTAAGCTCAAGCACTGGCTTTTGAATCTTTCTTTCCAAATTGTTGGGATATTTTCAAAAAATTTTAACAAAAATAAATAACAAAGCATAAATAAAGCATAAACTATACTAGACATGTTATAACCAAAATAAATAACATAAACCAAAAGGTAACATCATCCATGGTACATAAAACATAGACAAAACAAAGTACAAAACATAATAAAATGTTATAAAAGTACAAAGCTTAATAAATAAAATGAAAGAGATGATAAAACAAAATCTGCAGCTCAGTCTGAATCATAATCTTCAGAATCCATCAAGTCTGCTGCCATACGGTCTATGCTATTAGTAGCCCCTGATGAATCATCGCCAAGATCGTCATCAACATCAGCATCATCACCGGCATCCTCATCACCAACATCTGCAGCAGCTGCCCCTCCAGGAAAGAAAGGCCTGTCCCCAGGCCAAGCTATATGCTCTGAGAAGAAGGCTGGCGTCCAAGTGCTTTGGCCGCTGTCATGCAGATGACTCTGAATAGTCGTGAGAGCCCGGTGATTAGACGCATTATGCGCCATGAGAAAAGAGCTCACCATAGAGGGGTCCCAACTAGAAAAATCTAATGGTGGAAAGGTCGGGCCCTGAGGGTGGCTAGGGTGATGTGGTGGTGGTGGTGGCATAGTAGAAGGACCGGCTGATGTGGATGGTCCAGCTGAGGAAAAAGGTGGGGCAGGAGGTGTGGGGGTGAAGCAATACCTATTGATGTACCTGTCATCAATAGGATTCTTAATCTCTTCATCTACCTGGTTGGGCATGTGTACCCTAGCCCTTCTACATAGTCCCATAATCAAACCAGGAAAGGTCAGTGGGCATTTGGGTTTGCCTGGGGGTAGGATGCCTCTCTCCGCTACAACCCTCATCTCATTGGCTATAAGCCTTGCAACGTCAACCTGACGGTTGCTAAGGATATAGTGGAGAAGAGGTGTAACGTCGAGGGTGGTAGAAGAGGTGTGTGATTTAGGCCGGATATTATATAAAATTAGGGTAAGGACTACCTGAGCAGGTGTAGTCATGTCCTCTCTGAAGGCTCTGAAAGGCTTACCCGAAGCCTTACTCACATCGTAATGCTTCCCCTCCTGGAAGATGTCTCGTGCAATCAGCTCATGATCCCAATTCCCGCTCCTCTGGTGCTCATGAAAATCACAAAGCATGGTCGGTGCTAGTGGATTATCCTCTTCACAAAGCTCCAAAGGTTTACCCAAGTACGCATTTATGGACATACGATCAAAGGCAATGGTGCGCCCTCTCACATATGTCGTCCACGTGAATTCATCTGAAGGGTCTGCTGGGATCGCATTTGCATAGAATTCCCGCACGATGTCGTAGTTTATCTTCCTCGGCGGAGTGCACAGAATCCCCCATTTCCTTTCATTGAGCATATGTGCTATCCCTCCGTATTCTCCCTCTTCTGAAATCTGGAATTGCTTCTCAGACCAGATTCTCCTTGTTTTCAGCTCCCCATACCGCTCTTGATTCCTCAAACTTAGGAAGCGGCTCGCGTCATGCGGTTGAGGGTTGGCTCTAGGTCGAGATGACGAACTCTCAATGTTCCTTTGTCTTTTGGATGAGGATTTTGGTGCCATTCCTACACAAGGATTAAAACAGACAAAAATAGGTAGGATACAAGTTAGGATTAAATCAAAATACAAATAAAACAAATTCTGGGCTTCGTCGCTACAACGACAGCTTGGTCGCTTGTAGCGAGCGAACCCAGAAAATGCTGGATACCTGCGCTACAAGCGCACTGTAGCGAGGGTAACCCAATTTCAAAATTCATGATTTTCTTGATTCTAACCTACTTGTAGCATGCGAAATTAACCTTTAAGCTAATATAAATGAGTAAAAATCACTAAAACTTCCTCTTCATCAAAACCCTAAATTTATTTTGAAATTTTTACAAAATTTTTTCAAAATACGATTTCAATGAATCAAATGATGAAAGGAAAGTTTGGTAAGTGATTCTAGTTCATTTACTACAGCTTAATCTACAGATAAACATGGGTTTAATAACAGGGCATATCCTAAGTATAAAATTTAAAAACCCTAAACCCTAAATTCGTAAACAGCATGCAGGCATCAATAATCATCTAAACAGCTACAAACAGTAACAGAGAAGTACGAAAAACATACCTGGATTGTGATTGAGCAAGATAAAGCACAGGTACAGAGTTGATTTGCAAGATTTTTGCAGAAATGTGAAATGAAAAATGCAGGAAAGAATAAACTGGAAATGGAATGTGTACAGATGTAATAGGATGCGAAAATAATAATAAAAAACGGCTAATGCAATAAATATGGTGGTTGGGAGGTAGAGGAAGAGACTAAGTGGCCTGGGAACTATAAAAATCAGTTTCTGCTACGGTCGCTACAAGCGCGCGATCTGTCGCTACAGCGACAGGCTATAAGCCTATCGCTACAAGCGTTACCTGGCGCTACAAACGCAAAGTCAGAAAGGCCTCGCTACAAGCGACAAGTACGTCGCTACAGCGACGTAGTACAAAGTTCATCGCTATAGCGATGAGTCTGTCGCTGTAGCGACCATGACAGGAAACAGAAAAATAAAATTTTTGAGTCTTAGCCACTATCCCTAAATGCATGAATGAAAGATAAAAACTAAAATACTAATTAAAAACAATAAACCTACACAGTTGGGTTGCCTCCCAACAAGCGCTTGTTTTACGTCGTTAGCTCGACGCCTGATTCGTTAGGGTGGCCAAAACGAGACGGAGAGCACATCAGCCTTAGTACTCCTTTGCATCGGGAGGAATTCCATGAACTTGAAGAGCAGCTGATGTGGGGTCCATAACCTCCCTAACCAAAATAAGCTGAGCAAGGTACACAAGCAATCTAAAACCAATTCCAATCCGGCCATGCTCACTTTCACTCCCCCCTTTCCACAAGTTTCTTCCTTGTTAATAAACGGTTCCGGCTTCTCAATCTCCATAATTTCTTCACTATCAACAACACTGGCCTCTTCAGAATTTGACCGTTCTTGAGGAAGTTCTAAGTTGTGTGGTATTTCTAATTCTTCCACTAATGGCTCTATACCACATCCTTTAAACATTGGCTCTTCCTCACTCTCATCAACATCATCTTCAACAATCTCTCCACATTCCAAAGTGGATTGATTGTTGGTCTGAACGTCCATGATTCTTGGTAGAATATTGAATTGCACTCGCAAAATATCCAATTGGCATGATAAAGCTCTCAATCTCTGGTTGGTATTTTGCATGTTGATCATGGATTGTTGCATGAACATATTCAGAATATTCTCTGTTCTTGCCATTTGTTCATCTTCAGACGGATATTGTTGATATTGTTGATAAGCTTCATACTCGTATGGATCATAGTAGTTGAAATAATCATGATGATCAGCCATGATTTCTTTCAATGAGAATCTGAAACACAAATAACTAACAAGAAACTTTTCTTTGCATAACAAAGAGGGTTAATGCCAAACAGTTATAATATACAAAAGAAACGAAAAATATATACTAACACGATATATACAAAAGCTCAAAACAACACAAACTAATGCGATGTTCAAAATAGCTAAACACTAATCCCCGGCAACGGCGCCATTTTGTTGAAGCAGTATTTCAAACAACAAACGAGGTAAGTATTTTTGTATCGTCTCCACAGGGATTGGTGCGCTACTTCGAACCGTTCAACAATCCGTATTGTTTTGAGTTAAAGGTTTGTACAATTGGTTTCATAAACTAACGGAATGTAAATGCGGGAATTAAAACGACAAGTAATAGGGAATAAAAGTGTTGGCATTAGAGTTCATCAATCTTGCAAAGAATGTAATAAATAAATCATTCATATGAATTTAGCATTTTAGCGAAAATATCACGTATCGCTCGACAACGTCATTGATTTCCCAAATGACGTCGTGAGATCGATCGTATCGTTTAATCGACGATTTCCCAATCAATCAAACGATCCGAAAGCATTACGATCCGAAACTTAATGCGATTATCAAAACCCAAATCCATTTCTAGATTTTCTTATTTTGATAGAAGATTATTCTTAAACATAGATTCAAAAGTATTTGTCAATATCATTTGAATCAAGCATGAGATTGAAAAGCAAGAATAACTTCATAAACACATAAATTGCCAAACTCATATATTCACATAATCATGTCTTACATCAAAGCTAGAAAGAATACCTCTAATCCCAACAAAGGGATGTTAGTTGCTCATTTTCATGACAACTATACAAAAGATAAGAGAAAAGATGAAGATCATAACCCAAAGTCTTGATTTCCCAAAGCCCTTGGTGGATTTCCACAATTCAATCCTTTTGCTCCTTGAAGATCACTACTTCTAGCCCTAATTACTAAGTCCTAAACTACTACTAAAGCAATCCTAACAATTGGAAGTAAAAGTTCTCAAAGTTCTCCAACTGATTATATACTGATTGCCTTTATATTCTGAATTTTTGCACGCTCGCTACAAGCGATGAGCTGGTCGCTTGTAGCGAGGAAGTTTTCTGGCCAATGGGGATCCTCCACGTCAGCATGGAGCCTTAAACCGCCCTTGGTCGCTTGAAGCGACCAGTCCATCGCTTGAAGCGATGAACACATGAAAATCCCTGCCTAAGCTCGCTTGAAGCGAGGCATCAGGCGCTTGAAGCGATGAAGTCTTCAAATTCCCTGTCTATCCTCGCTTGTAGCGAGGAAGCGCGCGCTTGAAGCGATGGCTTTGATAAAAACTTCATTAACCTTTGCTTAGCATGATCAAGCATAAATTTCCTGCAATAATAGCATGGGGTAAGACATAGGATCACCAATATAGCATTTGAACCATAAATATGGGCTTATCCTATGATAACTTGTGAAATAAGTAACATAAGTGCCTAAAATACATGAGCATTTTAACCACTTTCAGGCACTTAACAGCAACCCTCGTTGGGGTTAAGGAGTCAGGTGGCGATTTCTTTTCCTTTTGATTTTATTTGTAGTTTGACGCTGTCTAGCTTGTTATGATGATGCCTGCAATATCGGATTCATGGCACAGATAAAAATAAACAGGAATATGGTGCCTCGTTAAAAACCCCAGCCCTTGCAAGGGAAAAGAGTGCTCCCCTATTCATTTTCATTAGCCGAAAAATACAAAGAGTTCTAATTAAAATATTACGGCGGCTTAGTTCTACGTGGCTCGCCTTGCGACAATAGCGAAATATTTAACTGTAGTAATGACCCAGATTCACTGCATTCCAGGTTCGTGGCACCATATCTCCGTTCAGCTCTTCTAGCTTGTATGCTCCATGTGAAAGCTTTTCCCTAACTCGGTATGGCCCCTCCCAGTTAGGTAGTAATTTGCCAATCCGCGTGGGCGCGACGACCTGCCTTAGGACAAGGTCGCCCTCTTTCATGTCCCTTGGGATCACTTTCGAGTTACATCGGCGAGCCACTCTTTGTTTGGCGGAGAACTCTTGGATGTGGGCGACTTCATGTACCTCATCGATCATGTCCATTCCACATAGCAAGCTTGTCTCATTAGCTTCCTCCGAGAAATTTTCACGATGCCACGTTAGCGTGTCAATTTCTACGGGAAGCATAACGTCTGCGCCATAGACCATAGTAAGCGGGGTTTCCTTGGTTGTTGAATGTGGCGTCGTATGGACCAGAGCACCTCATACAACTATTCGGCCCAAAGTCCTTTGGCATCGTCGAGCTTCTTTTTGATGTCGTTCAAGATTACCTTGTTTGCAGATTCGGCTTGTCCGTTTCCTTGGGGGTGGATGACCGACACGAACTTCATTTGGATTCCGAGCTGGTTGCAGAACTCTACCACGTTGGAGCTGGCGAACTGGGTTCCGTTGTCTGATACAATGACTTTGGGTAGCCCAAACCTGCATATGATCTTTTTCCAATACCGTAATCTTGGCGACCACCTCTGCCTCAACCCATTTCGTAAAGTAGTCTACTCCTACTATGAGGAACTTGAGTTGTCCGGGCGCTAATGGGAATGGGCCCACAATGTCCACTGCCCACTTGTGGACAGGCCATGGGGAGAAAACTGAGGTGAGCTCGCAAGTAGGGGCTTGTTTCTTGTTGGAGAACCTCTGGCACTTGTCACACATTCTTACGAAGTCGGCGCTGTCTTGAATCATCGTTGGCCAGTAGTAACCTGCTCTCAAGAGCTTTGCAGCCAGGGATCGCCCCCCTATGTGGCTTCCACACACTCCCTCATGTACCTCTAAGAGGACGAGGTTGGTCTCGCTCTCGCCCAAACACCTGAGCAAGGGGGTTGCCCTGCCTCTCTTGTATAATTTTCCAGCGACCATGCTGTGCGCTCTCATTTAAAACGCGCAATCTTCCGAGACGTGTACGAACGCTCGGAAGGCTGTTGTGAAGTCGCCACCAAAGTTTTTGTTTAAAGGGAACGTTGATAAACCCTTAAGTTTTTATTTGAAGGGAAACGATAATAAAACCCTTGACGATGAGGAAAAGGACTGGTCATCGCAACCATTGTCGGGTTCGGGAGTCGATTACGCAAGGGGAAGGTATTAGCACCCCTCACGTCTGTTGTACTCAACGGGAACCTCCTATTTGGCTAAAGCTTAAAATTTTTTTAAAATGTTTTGCGTGCATGCTTGTCTATATCAAAGGGAAAAAGAAAATATGATAAAAGGGAAAAAGTTTGTTTTTTATTATTGTGCTTGACAAGATGGCGATCTTGCTCCTACGTATCTCCCGGTAGTCGGAGAATTCAAAGCGTACGTAGTTCTTTGGTAGAAAAACGTACATATGTTGGTTATTTTTAATGAACGATGTTTTGACCGAATTCTTGCGATTAAACGTAGCTTGTAATGCTCGCGTATGGGAGACTTAAGCGTATAGCTTGTATGCTCGCGCATGGGAGGCTTAAGCGTTTGTTTACGAATCGCGCTTAGAATTGATAAAACATGTTCGTTGGGGAAAAGGGTTCGAATTGGTCGCTATGGGACCAAAAGGGGTGCAATGGACTCAATCGAGTCGATCATTGACCAAAGTGACTCAAACGAGTCGAGGAAAGGTTCGATTGATCCAACGGGATCAAGAACGGGTACAATGGACTCAATCGAGTCGAACATTGACCGAAGTGACTCAAACGAGTCGAAAAGGTTTGGATTGACCACAAAGGGCCAAGAATTTGTTTGGTGTGGTCGGATACGTTGAAAATGGAATGACGATTGTCCGAACGACGAGACATACGTCACGCATTCGTTCAATCGGGGCAATGGAGAGACATACGTCAAACCATCCCTTTTTCATTCAAGTTTTTGGTTGAATTTCTTAGAAATCCCAAAGTTTATCAAAACACTTGGTTTGGAACTCAAAATGAAGAGGTTTTAACAAACTTGTGAAAAAACGCACAAGTTCGACTCAATTTTGAAAACGGTTTTGAAAAGCGAAACAAGTTCGGCTTAAGTTCACGCTTGATTTGAAAATCATGAACAAAGTTTTTGTTCAAGTTTGGTTTTGAAAATGATGAACATAGCTTATTTGCTCAAGTTGTTTTGAAAGTTTGTGGACATAACTTGTTTTGCAAGTTATCCACAAAAAGTGGCTCGAACTTGCGAATCCTTCAAAATTATGTTAAATCCTTGATAAGGTTTGAATAAAATGAGTTTCAATCCACTCAGGTTCTGAGTTCTTGGGCTAGAACCTCAAAAATTGGCTGTTTGGGAGCCTAAACTCAGATTCTGAGTTCTGTCATGGTCGCACTGCGACCATGACTTCGCACTGCGAACAATGCGAAATTTTGAGTTCAGAAGCTGTTTCTGAACTAACTCAGAACCTTTAGGGGAGTGAAAAGCTTTGAGATTTGGCAATGAAAAGAGCTGGACAAACCAGTTTGAATGCTTTGCAAACCTTGAGATTTCTTTGAAATTCAAAAGGGGTTTTTTAGAGCAAAAAGGTTTTGAGCAAAATTAAGATGCAAGCACAATTATAAATGCAAGGTAAGGACTTAGAACACTTACAAAGATCCTAGCAAAGCTCCTGCTGCAAGGAAATGAAATGAACTTGGATGGTTGAAGTTCTTGCAAGGTTTGAATGTTGTTGAGCAAAAGCAATGAACTTTGGGTAATGCTTTGTATTGGAATTGGTTTTTTGCTAGTGTTTAGTGCTGGTTTTTTTCTGGTTGTTGTGAGTGAGTGTAAGTGTGTTTTTTTCTAAGTTTCAAAGTTATGAGAAGTGCTAGTAACCTTATGCATTGCTTCCTATTTATAGGCCAAAACCAAATCAATTTTCATCATTAGAAATCCCCAAAATCCAGCTGATTTGTGGGCTAGGATCAGGCTAAATCACTTTGCATTTAATGCAAAAGTGAAGAGGTGACCTTGCCTTGATGCAATGGTCAAGACTTAGCCAAATCCAGCCACTAATTCAATCGTTTTTGGATAGAAATGATGATGAAAACAGGGCTGGTTTGCAATTGGTTGTGCTTGGGGATTGATCCTTGCAATCTTGATGGTTAAGCAATAAAAACGTGCACTGTGATGTGCAGAGGTTGGGGGAAACAAAAGGCAACATGTGGGCTGGTGTGAGGAGGAAGAAAAGCTGTTGCAAAACAGGGCAGCACTCATGGCTTTTTGCAAGTGAAAACCAGCTGGGTTTGACTGGTTTTGGGGGAGAAAGCAGGAAGAAAGTCCACAAGCTGGTGGCTGGCAACCTTAGGGTCAGTAGCAGGTCACTTGGGAAGGACAAGAGCTGCCCAAGGGCAAGCCAACTTGCTTGGCATATGCTAGGTTGGAAGAAAAAGCTTCTTTTCTTGGCTTTAATGGCAAGTGCTCCAATTTTGGCTTTGTTGTGCTCAAATAGCCATGAATGATGATAAAAACAATAATAAAAATGATATGTAACAAGAAATGGAATTAAATCAAAGAAACCAAAAATCTGCAAAAAATTCGCAGACTTCGCACTGCGAAGTCACCATTTTTGAAATGTTGACTTTTTTGGTTGACTTTTGTTGACTTTGACTTTTTCTCTTCCTTCCCTCTTTTTTTGATTTTTTTTGGAAAATTGTTTTGAAAAGGCTTAGGACAAAATTAGGGTACAACAGCTGCCCCTACTTAATTGTGTCTTTGCATAGAGTGTGTGAGTGCCAAGGGCATCTCATGAACTCTTTGCGAAGATCAATTAAGTAAAAGAAGGACCCGAATTTTGTCCTTCGCGGTACGAAAAGATTGTAGTAAAAGTAAAATAAGTAAATGTAAGGTAAAATATCGTCATCTAAACATCCGAGACGTGTATGAACGCTCGAAAGGTAAAAAGATTGCGAGACGTGTATGAACGCTCGAAAGGTAAAAGATTGCGAGACGTGTATGAACGCTCGAAAGGGTAAAAAGATTGCGAGACGTGTATGAACGCTCGAAGGGTAAAAAGATTGCGAGACGTGTATGAACGCTCGAAGGGTAAAAAAGATTGCGAGACGTGTATGAACGCTCGAAAGGTAAAAAGATTGTCACTTAAACAAGTGATTTTAATCTGACATGATCGTCACCTAATCAGGTGATTGGATCTGGAAAAATAAAGGATCGATAAAGGATCGTCACCTAATCAGGTGGCCTTAATCGGACAGATAAAGGATCATCACCTAAATAGGTGGCCTTAATCGGAAAGATAAAGGATCGTCACCTAATCAGGTGGCCTTAATCTGACAAAGATAAAGGATCATCACCTAATCAGGTGGCCTTAATCTAGAAAGATAAAGGATCGTCACCTAAACAGGTGGCCTTAATCTCCGAGACGTGTATGAACGCTCGCAAGGTAAACAGATCGTCACTTAAACAAGTGATTTTAATCTGACATGATCGTCACCTAATCAGGTGATTGGATCTGACAAAGTCGTTGCCTGAATAGGTGCTTAGACTTATCTGGGGAAATAGGACATACCGCTGTGGGGATAATGTAATCGTCTCTAGGCGGGGCTAGTACTTAGATTGTTGAAAAGGGGAACATGATTGTATGATGCATGACATGCTTCATGTTGTTTTATGCAATATGTTATGCAATATGGTATGATATGAGGTAGACTTAATCTGAATTTTGTTTTGGGAAAACTCAGCTTGGGCATCCTAATGGCCGTGAGCAGGTCACTTGTGGATGATGATAAGTTGGGAAGAAAACCACTGGGGTTATTCTAGGAGAACTTACTGGGGAAGCTCTGGAATGGGTTCACTGGGGAACGCTAGAGATGATTGATGGATGCTGGTGAATATGTGATACTCACTGGAAAATATTGGTTGGGAATGCATGACATGATTATGAGATGCATGTATGAATGATTTGGATATGCATGTATGAATGAGTTTGATATGATGCATGTATTATGAATGATATGTGGGATGACAGACGTCATGTTGGACGCTGGGAATTATGATTTGGGTGCCGAGCAAAGTCGGGCTTTGGATGGAATTGTATTTGGATGTGAGTAGATGCCAAGCATGGTTGGGCTTTTATTGGGGATTTGTGTTTGTGATTGCCAATGGTGATTGGGCTTTTGGGGTTGAGGCTCCCTGGGGAATGCCAATAAGATTGGGCTTCATGGGGATATAAGGATCATTTTGGAAGCATGATCGATATTTAGCCTTGGTTGATGGAAGAGATGTTTGGGGTTCACGTGTCGTGAGCTACGCACTTGCTTTTGCTGAAGAGCATGAGTCTTTTGGTGCAATATTGGGGGGGGATCACCGCAATTCTTTCGACATTTACGAGATTCAAGTAAAGCACATTTGTTTTTTGCAAGTTTTTTTTTTGTTTCAATGCATTTTTATCATGAATAAAACAAAATTTTATGCGCTAATGAGAACACAAAAATAATAAAAAGGAAATTTATTCAATGCAGATTTGACTTCTTGAATGGGTAAAAATACATGAAGTGAGAAGTGATTACTCCTCTGGGGAAAAGGTAGAGAAAGACAAGAAAAAAGCAAAAAGAAATTTGTTTGTTTTGGCACAACACATGCTATTTTCCTTATGACTTCGAGGTTCTTTGAAAGATGATGACGAGACCGATTCTTCCCCTCTTGAATCTTGTCCGGATTTTGAATGCTGCAGCCATTTGCCCTTTTTTTTTGTTTTGTTTTTTTTATGTCCTTAATTTTTGCCTAGACCGCCTTTTCAGGTTTTCGATCTACCAGGACGCTCTCTATTGCCTAAACCGCCCTTTCAGGTTTCGATTTAGCGAGCTTTTCTTTTTTTTTCTCTTAAGCATAATATTTCTTGACTGCATCTGAGTTTATTGAGAGTGGGAACTCTTCTCCGTCCATAGTGGTGATGATTAAAGCTCCGCAAGAGAAATCTTTCTTTACCACGTACGGTCCGTCATAGCTGGGAGTCCATTTCCCTCGGGGATCCTTGTGGATAGGTAATATCTTCTTGAGCACTAGGTCTCCTTCTTTGAATTCTCGAGGACGGACCTTTTTTGTCGAATGCCCTCTTGACTCTCCTTTGATAGAGTTGTCCATGACATAACGCTGTTAGACGTTTTTCCTCTATGAGGTTTAGTTGGTCGAACCTTGTTTGGACCCATTCAGCTTCTTCTAGCTTGGTTTCCATCAAGACCCTTAACGAAGGGATTTCAACCTCTATGGGAAGCACAGCTTCCATACCGTATACTAAGGAGAAAGGGCTTGCCCCGGTTGAAGTGCGAATGGCTGTTCTGTAGCCATGTAGCGCAAAGGGAAGCATCTCGTGCCAATCCTTATATGTTTTCACCATCTTTTGGATGATTTTCTTTATGTTCTTATTGGCTGCTTCTACCGCACCGTTCATCTTTGGCCGGTAAGGTGAGGAATTATGGTGCTCGATCTTGAAATCTTTGCACAACTCCTTCATTGTTTTGTTGTTTAGGTTTGCCCCATTATCGGTGATAATTCTATGGGGAGTGCCGTAACGGCAAATGATTTCCTTTTTGATGAAACGGGCTACCACTTGTATGGTTACGTTTGCATACGAAGCTGCTTCGACCCACTTGGTGAAATAGTCGATGGCAACGAGGATGAAGCGATGTCCATTTGATGCTTTGGGCTCGATCATTCCAATCATGTCTATGCCCCACATAGAGAATGGCCAAGGTGAGGTCATGACGTTCAGGGGAGTTGGTGGTACATGCACCTTGTCGGCATAAATCTGGCATTTGTGACAAGCTTTGGCATAGCGGAAACAGTCAGCTTCCATGGTTAGCCAGTAATAGCCCGCCCTTAGGATTTTCTTTGCCATTGCATGCCCATTGGCATGGGTTCCAAAAGATCCCTCGTGGATTTCTCTGATGAGCATGTCCGCTTCATGTTTATCCACACATCTGATCAAGACCATGTCATAGTTTCTTTTGTAGAGGGTGTTTCCGCTGAGGAAGAACTGGGATGCCAATCTCCTGAGGGTTCTCTTGTCGGTTTGTGAGACATTTTCTGGATACTCTTGCTCTTCGAGGTATCGCTTGATGTCGTAGAACCAGGGTTTGTTGTCAAGTCCTCCTTCGACTGCTGCACATACAACCGGTTTGTCCCTACGATCCATCTTTATGATTGGCGCCTCATTGTGGAAATTTACTTGGTACATTGATGATAATGTAGCCAAGGCATCTGCCACCTGATTTTCTTCTTGAGGTATGTGATGGAAGTTGATCTCATCGAAATACTCAATCATCTCTATAACCCGGGCTCGGTAAGGAATCAAATTTGGATGTTTTGTTTCCCATTCTCCTTTGACTTGATAGATGACTAAAGCTGAGTCACCGTATACTTCAAGGTTTTTGATCCTTAGATCAATTGCTGCTTCGAGGCCTAGGATGCATGCTTCATATTCTGCCATGTTATTGGTGCAGTCAAAGCATAACCTTGCTGTGAAGGGTCGGTATCCATTTCTTGGGGAGATTAAAACTGCCCCGATCCCGTGCCCCATGGCATTTGAGGCGCCGTCGAAAGCGAGCTTCCATCGAGCTCTTGGTTCTAGTCCTTCATCATCGCTTGTGACCTTTTCGTCATTCAAAGCTACGACATCTTCATCAGGGAAGTCGAATTGTATGGGTTGATAATCCTCCAATGGTTGGTGAGCAAGGTGCTCGGATAAAACACTCCCTTTGATAGCTTTTTGAGCAATGTATTGGATGTCGTACTCAGACAGCAGCATTTGCCAACGGGCTATCTTCCCTGTGAGGCAGGCTTTTCGAAGATGTACTTGATGGGATCCATCTTTGATATCAACCAAGTTGTATGGGTCAACATGTATTGCCTTAAGCGTCGAGCAGCCCATGCTAAAGCGCAGCAAGTCTTTTCAAGCGAAGTATACCTTGATTCACAGTCGGTGAACTTCTTGCTTAGGTCCCGAGAATCCGTCCATAAAGGAGAAGACTGAGAATTGGGCGGTGTTGTCCCGAGAATCTGGAGCCATCTTGATTTGGTTATGTCCCGAGAATCCGTCCATAAAGGAGAAGACTGAGAATTGGGCGGTGTTGTCCACCAATATGTCGATATGTGGTAGCGGGAAATCATCCTTTGGGCTTGCTTTATTCAAGTCCCGGTAATCCACACACATTCTAACTTTGCCATCCTTCTTTGGAACTGGCACAATGTTGGCAACCCATGTCGAATACTTGGTTACGGCTAAAAAGCCGGCATCAAACTGCTTTTTGACCTCCTCTCTAATTTTAAGAGCCATGTCTGGTCGGGTTCTCCTCAATTTCTGCTTTACTGGCGGGCATTCTGGCTTGAGTGGCAGTTTATGTACGACAATGTTAGGGTCTAAACCTGGCATGTCTTGATACGACCAAGCGAATACATCCACATACTCTTGTAGAAGCTTAACCAACTTTCCTTTCACACTCTCTTGCAGGGAGGTTCCTATCTTGACCTCTTTCTTATCCTCTTCGGTCCCCAAGTTGACCTTTTCAACTGATTCTTGGTGGGGTTGTATTACCCTATCCCCTTGATTTGCAAGTCTGGACAATTCTTCAGGCGGTTCATAATCGTCCTCTTCATTATCTTCCGTTTGATTAATCGGGAAATCGAAGTCATAAGGGATTAAGGCAGTGTTGTTTTTGGAGGGTGGATTTGTAGATCTGCATGAGTATGATTTTTTTAGGCTTTTTGTAGTAAAAGTTTTTTTAAAACAAATGCAAAAAAGAAGAAAGGAACTCAATTGGACATAAAAAACGTGATTTTATTCATGATTGAAAATAACTTTAAAACATGGGGGCCCCACAAAACTAATCATTTGCCTTGGGCAGAGCTAAATGATTTTTTTTAAAAGTAAAAACAAACATGGTTTATTACTTGAGCTTGGTAATGATCTCGGGAATTGCAATAGCCCTCCAATTGTTCAAAACTTCATCCGAAGCACAACGGTATACCAAATCAGGCACGTCTTCATCCACGTCTTCAAGTAGAGCCACTTGATCTTCATTGATAAAACCCGCACTGACAAATGTTTCCAAAATGGGGAGGATCCCTTGCTTTGGAGGCTTTGAGGAGGTTTCGGTTGATGGATGATATCCTAAACCGAAGCGATTCTTCTTCTCCGGTATGTCCACTAATTTGCCCCATCCGGTAGGTCGGCTCTCTTCTAGAGCTTCTCTTATTGCCCTCCATGATGACATGGCTGTCCTAGCCTCTTTCTTGGGCTTTGAGCTCAAAGTCACGACATTCGCCACTTCCAAAGATTGGAAGGGAACATCCACAGCTTCTTCGTCCGTTTCTATATAACGGAACGACGAAAGATGGCTTACCATCATATCCTCTTGCCCGGAAACTACAATCATCTGGTTATCGATAATGAACTTAAGTTTCTGGTGTAGGGTAGAGGTGATGGCTCTGGCGGCATGAATCCAAGGTCGTCCAAGAAGACAACTATAAGTTGGATTAATATCCATGACTTGGAAAGTTATGGAGAAAACCTTAGGTCCGATTTGGACTGGTAGGTCGATCTCTCCTACGACGGCTCTTCTTGACCCATCGAACGCTTTTACCACCAAGGCGCTGGGCTTCATTACTGTCCCTTCACATGATAGCTTTAAGAGGGTAGTCTTGGGCATGACATTCAATGATGAACCCGTGTCCACTAACACTCGAGAGAGGATGTGGTCCATGCATTTCACGGAGATGTGCAAAGCGCGGTTGTGAATATACCCCTCGTCGGGTAGCTCATCGTCGTTGAAACCCAAATACCTACTTGAGGTAATATTTGCGACTATCCCGTCGAATTGGTCCACAGGGATGTCCTTGGTGACATGTGCCTCACTGAGGATCCGCAGTAATGCTTCTCGGTGTGCTTCCGAGCTTAGTAGTATGGATAACATGGAGATTTTGGAGGGAGTTTGACCCAACTGGTCAATGATCTTATACTCGCTCTTTTGGATTATTCTTAAGAACTCCTCGGCCTCCTTTTGTGGGGCTGCTTTTTGAGAGGGTCCTGCTTGGTTCTCATTTTCTTCCACGCTCTTTTCTTTGAGCGCCTCTCTTGGTAGTACGGCTGGTGTCTTCCCGAGTTCTTTCGGAGCGAAGACTCTACCACTTCTTGTCATTCCTCCAACACCGGTAATATTAGTGATGCTGGATTCAATTTTTGCTAGTGGTTTTCCTTCCACATAGGCCACAGGTTGGTAGTTCCATGGTACCTTCTTCGTGCTTTCAAAAGAGAAGGGTGCCGGCACATGGAATGTTATGGGCTGTATAGGTATTGGTACCTCTCTCCTTTGGTACGGGATTTCGAGAGGTTTTGGGTCATGAGACTCCAAGGTAGCAACGTCCGTGCTATCCTTTATATAGCCCATTTGGATCCAACCTTGGTCCATTAGCTCTTGAAGACAAATCTTCAATTTCCCGCACTTGTCCGGGTTGATTTTGCAGGCTTCGCAGTCGGCGTGCATCTCCTCAAACAAACCAAACCGGTTAATCGCTCCCTTATGATTGATAGGGGAGTCTTTACATTGGCTACCTCCTTGATTGGGCCAAAGTCCTCTTGTTCTTCCACCGCGTTTACAGAGGGACCCGCATGCCCCAACAATGGGTTATTTTTTACATTGGGGTTCTCCTCCTTGAAGGATAACAGCTTCCGGTCAATGAGACTCTGGACCTTGTATTTGAGTGCTTTACAACCCTCAATGTTGTGCCCCGGGGACCCCGCGTGGTATTCGCATCTTGCGTTGGCATCATACCAAGGTGGATATGGTGGCACCAAAGCTGGTAGTGGTTTTATCTCGACCATGCCCTTTTGAATTAAATACGGCAAGATCTGAACGTATGACATGGGTACAGGATCAAACTGTACATTGCGATAGCTATTCCTCGGGCCCGTTTGGTTCCTTGGTGGGTACCCGCCTTGTTGTTGTTGATTTTGTTGAGGCAACACTGTTGTCTGACGAGGTGGAGTCGTGGGGATTACTTGAGGTGAGTAAGGCCCTTGAGCCATTGCTGCTGCTACATACGGATAATTGTAGCTAGGCATTTGATTTGATGGTGGGCAAGATGATCCCACTGGAACAGCGTTTGTCTCCCCCTCTTTCTTTTTGTGAAAGTTGTTGGGGGGTCTCCTAGCTCCACTTTGAGTATCTAGAGGGCTTTGGATTTTTCCCCTCTTTACTCCGTCCTCTATTCTTTCACCAATCATGACTAGATCGGAAAAGCCGGAAGATGTGCTTCCAATCATTTTGTCATAATACGGACCTTGAAGTGTGCCCATAAAGGTGTCGACAAGCTCCCTTTCCAACAATGGTGGCTGTACGCGAGAAGCTAGTTCTCTCCACCTTTGAGCGTACTCCTTGAAGGACTCGTTGCTACTTTGTACGAGGTTCTGCAACTGCATCCTATTTGGAGCCATGTCCAAATTGTATTTGTATTGCTTTAGGAAAGCATCGGCTAAGTCCTTCCAAGTTTGGACGTGGGTACGCTCAAGTTGCATGTACCAATCCAATGACGCTCCGCTCAAACTATCTTGAAACACATGCACCATGAGCTTCTCGTTCGTCGCGTAAGCTGCCATCTTCCTACAGAACATCCGTAGATGGTTCCGAGGGCATTGAATTCCCTTGTACTTTTCGAAATCCGGTACTTTGAATTTTGGAGGGATTACCACATCGGGCACTAGGCACATGTCCAAAGCATTGTGGGCACCTTATGAACTGAATCCTTCGACAGCTTTCAACCTTTCTTCCAAAACTCGATACATTTGGGTGGTATCGTTGTCTTGATGGGTGGTGTCGGGAGCAGAATGTCTTGGCTGATTATCTTCCACATTATGAGAAATAACCTCATGCTGAGTAGTGGAATTTCCTTGAGGACGACGCTCTTCGTTCCTTACGGGGATTGTGAGCGGTGGTGGAGGTGGTGCATGGCCCTCATTTTCAAGTGGTGGGGTATATCCTAGAGGTAAACCATAAGGAGGCCATTGCACATTGGCTGCATCCATCGTTGGACAAGGGTTACTCTCTCGGGCCGATAGAGTTTGCATTAACTCTAACATCTGATCCATCTTCCCCTTCATTTCATCAACCTCTTCTCTCAAAGCCGCTTGAGTTTGTTCCAAATTGTCCATGATCCTTTGCTTATTGGCTCGTGTTCCGTACGAGTGTTGGAGATCTGGTTCTTGGACCGAGGGCTTTTTGGGTTTTCGGGCTATGATTGCTTCAAACTGTTTTTAGGGAAATGAATGAGTGTTTTTTTTTTGAAAAATGCATGAAGATGCGTGTGGATGTATGTATGCGATGAGTATGCAAAAACATGCGTTTTTTTTTTTATTTTGCTTTACGAGGAAATTTAAACGTGCACAATTAATATTAGCAATTTGAAATATTAAAGGCCGGGAAATTGATATTACTTCAAAATATTATTTGATTAGATAACATTTGTTTACAAGGTGTAACTAATGCTAGTACAAATCAAATAGTCGCTCGGTTTTCGGCTTTGTCCATTTCTTCCCTATAGAAATCTATGGTGTCCTTGCAGAACTTCATAAACTTCTGGATCTCCGTAGGGATGACAAAGTAAGGCATGACCATCTCGGCCTTTGCTAGCTTCCTTGGAAGTTGGGTGATGACTAAGTTCGAGAATGCCACCAATTTAGTGAAGTCCTCACTTAACCGGGTGGCGTCTTGCCATACAAACTCAATCACTTCCTTGCGTTGATCTAGCTTGACCCTTGCACTTCTAATTTCATCGTGTAGTTGTGCAATATGGTCCCCGTGAGCTCTTGCAATCTTGTCGAAGTATTCTTCAAATTTCTTGATGTCCGCTTCGAGACGATTGCATTTTAGCCTCCCTTGATGAGAAAGGCTATCATGTCTTTGCCGTTGGACGCGTTCGACTTGGAGCTACTCTTTGTAGTCTTTGACTACTTCTTGGAGCTGTTGATTTTTCTCTTGAAATTTCAACCTCCCTTTCCGTTGAGCTTCGATGGCTAGTTCGCCGAACTTTTTGAGCTCTTGGTTGGAATGCAAGACTCTTTCCAACTCTTCGTCCTTGGCCACAAGGTTGGCATCCGCACTAACCAAGCCGCCTCCTATCCAAACTCTCTTCCCCTCGGAGATTTTTAGCCGCTTTTGGCACACTAGGAGAGAGTTTGTCACTTCATCTCGATCTCTCTTTGTCCTAGTGACTTCTCCCAAAGCTTGGAGGTGCTTTAATTCTAACTCCCCATTTTTGTTTTGGAGTTCTCGAATTTTAGCTTTGAGTTCCTCCGCTTCTTTGTTGGGAATGGTTGCCATGGGCTTAAGTGTAGGAGGTTTTGGAGGGCATATGACTATAAAGGGTAGCTTGATTGTTTTAACCCTCTCCTTCACCCATTGAGTATAAAGGGGTTTGGCGACCCAATTCCTCTTGCCAACCTTTCCTTTGCGCACTTGGTTCCAAGCTCCTCGGATTTTCTCTAGCAATGCCGGGTCTTGATCACCTTCCCTTAAGAAGAAAGCTTCCAACAAAAGGTCATTGGGTTTGTCTTCCATTGAAAAACCTAGTTGTCGGAGAGAGAGGACCGGATTGTAGTTGATACATCCCTTAGTACCAATGAGGGGTACATTAGGGAAGTCCCCACAACTGAGGATGATTTCCGGATCCTCTAAATTTGGAGAAAACCAATGGATATCCTTCTCGGCGAGGGTTGTCATCCGTTGTGACCATTTGAGCTTGGCCCGGTTTTCCACAAAGTCTCGGCTTCTTGGCATATGGGACATCAACCAAATTTGCACCAAAGGAGAACAACAAGAAATTGTGCGTCCCCTCCCTTGTTCATGCCTAGAGTAGAGGGAATGATAAAAATCCGCCAAAATCGTGGGAACCGGATATTTAGTAATGAACACCTCTAAAGCCGGAAAGTCTATGAAATCATCCATGTTGGGGAATAAGACAATCCCGTAGACTAAGAGGGCTAGGATGGCGTTGAATGCTTTTCCCTCTTTGCTAGCTAACAAATCCCGAGCTTTGGTCTCCAAGAACTTTCTTGTGAATCCCTTAATGTTTCCTCTAAATTCCAAGTTAGATGCTACTTCTTGGACATTAAGGTATAAGGATTCGGCGATGGCCTCTAATGTGGGGTCTTTTCTCGGACCGAGATAAAGCTCATGGTCTTTCATGCTACAACCCAAAATCTTCTCAAATTCTTCCAAGGTTGGAGCTAATTGGAAGTCTTGAAAGGTAAAGCACCGGAGAGGTGGGTCGAAGAATTGCGCCAAAGTGGTTAGAGCCGTTGAATCTATCTCCACGGGTAGGAGATCAAGTATTAACCCATAGCTTGCTTCGAAAATACTCTTGTCGCCCGAAGAGAGCCTTTTACTTAGAGCTAACAAACTTTCCACCTTAGGAGCCTTGATCTTGAAAGCGAGCGTATTTCCATTCCCGGAATCCATATTTCTTTTTGCTAATATTTGGTTGTTCTTTTTAAATTCCTATAAAGCAAAATGATGCGAAAATTATTTTCATGGATGCAAAGGTATGGTTTATGAAGGTTCAGAACTTCCCCCCATCCTCACGTGTAGGCTCTAGAGATGAGATTTTCTAAAAAGGTCCCTAGATTCACGGATCTCACATGGAATTAAGGTCGTCGATTGAGACACGCATGACTTCAATTCATTCCATGTGAAAATCTCCTCTAGGCGGGGTCGGGCATCCTACCTCACGGACATACGTCAACGCGGGCTTCCGCTCACAACCCCTTCCTAACTTAATTTTTTCTCAAGCTCGGGTAGAGAGCCTCACACGTCCGGCATTAACCCGAACAATGTGGAGTAACATCGCTCAAGTAACATCCCCGCATTTGATATATATGATATGAATATAAAGCAATATAAAGCATTTATAACATAAAGCAAGAAAATGACATAGATAAATAAAAATAAAAGCATGCGCGCAAAGAAGATAAAAAACATTTAGCTTAAAAGCCAAATAGGATAGGCTTGACTCGCTAGTGGGAAAAGGGTCCCCAGTGAAGTCGCCAGCTGTGCGCTCTCGTTAAAAACGCGCAATCTTCCGAGACGTGTACGAACGCTCGGAAGGCTGTTGTGAAGTCGCCACCAAAGTTTTTGTTTAAAGGGAACGTTGATAAACCCTTAAGTTTTTATTTGAAGGGAAACGATAATAAAACCCTTGATGATGAGGAAAAGGACTGGTCATCGCAACCATTGTCGTGTTCGGGAGTCGATTACGCAAGGGGAAGGTATTAGCACCCCTCACGTCCGTTGTACTCAACGGGAACCTCCTATTTGGCTAAAGCTTAATTTTTTTTTAAAATGTTTTGCGTGCATGCTTGTCTATATCAAAGGGAAAAAGAAAATATGATAAAAGGGAAAAAGTTTGTTTTTTATTATTGTGCTTGACAAGATGGAGATCTTGCTCCTACGTATCTCCCGGTAGTCGGAGAATTCAAAGCGTACGTAGTTCTTTGGTAGAAAAACGTACATATGTTGGTTATTTTTAATGAACGATGTTTTGACCGAATTCTTGCGATTAAACGTAGCTTGTAATGCTCGCGTATGGGAGACTTAAGCGTATAGCTTGTATGCTCGCGCATGGGAGGCTTAAGCGTTTGTTTACGAATCGCGCTTAGAATTGATAAAACATGTTCGTTGGGGAAAAGCGTTCGAATTGGTCGCTATGGGACCAAAAGGGGTGCAATGGACTCAATCGAGTCGATCATTGACCAAAGTGACTCAAACGAGTCGAGGAAAGGTTCGATTGATCCAACGGGATCAAGAACGGGTACAATGGACTCAATCGAGTCGAACATTGACCGAAGTGACTCAAACGAGTCGAAAAGGTTTGGATTGACCACAAAGGGCCAAGAATTTGTTTGGTGTGGTCGGATACGTTGAAAATGGAATGACGATTGTCCGAACGACGAGACATACGTCACGCATTCGTTCAATCGGGGCAATGGAGAGACATACGTCAAACCATCCCTTTTTCATTCAAGTTTTTGGTTGAATTTCTTAGAAATCCCGAAGTTTATCAAAACACTTGGTTTGGAACTCAAAATGAAGAGGTTTTAACAAACTTGTGAAAAAACGCACAAGTTTGGCTTAATTTTGAAAACGGTTTTGAAAAGCGAAACAAGTTCGGCTTAAGTTCACGCTTGATTTGAAAATCATGAACAAAGTTTTTATTCAAGTTTGGTTTTGAAAATGATGAACATAGCTTATTTGCTCAAGTTGTTTTGAAAGTTTGTGGACATAACTTGTTTTGCAAGTTATCCACAAAAAGTGGCTCGAACTTGCGAATCCTTCAAAATTATGTTAAATCCTTGATAAGGTTTGAATAAAAAGAGTTTCAATCCACTCAGGTTCTGAGTTCTTGGGCTAGAACCTCAAAAATTGGCTGTTTGGGAGCCTAAACTCAGATTCTGAGTTCTGTCATGGTCGCACTGCGAACAATGCGAAATTTTGAGTTCAGAAGCTGTTTCTGAACTGTTGTTCAGAAACAACTTCTAAACTAACTCAAAACCTTTAGGGGAGTGAAAAGCTTTGAGATTTGGCAATGAAAAGAGCTGGACAAACCAGTTTGAATGCTTTGCAAACCTTGAGATTTCTTTGAAATTCAAAAGGGGTTTTTTAGAGCAAAAAGGTTTTGAGCAAAATTAAGATGCAAACACAATTATAAATGCAAGGTAAGGACTTAGAACACTTACAAAGATCCTAGCAAAGCTCCTGCTGCAAGGAAATGAAATGAACTTGGATGGTTGAAGTTCTTGCAAGGTTTGAATGTTGTTGAGCAAAAGCAATGAACTTTGGGTAATGCTTTGTATTGGAATTGGTTTTTTGCTAGTGTTTAGTGCTGGTTTTTTTCTGGTTGTTGTGAGTGAGTGTAAGTGTGTTTTTTTCTAAGTTTCAAAGTTATGAGAAGTGCTAGTAACCTTATGCATTGCTTCCTATTTATAGGCCAAAACAAAATCAATTTTCATCATTAGAAATCCCCAAAATCCAGCTGATTTGTGGGCTAGGATCAGGCTAAATCACTTTGCATTTAATGCAAAAGTGAAGAGGTGACCTTGCCTTGCTGCAATGGTCAAGACTTAGCCAAATCCAGCCACTAATTCAATGGTTTTTGGATAGAAATGATGATGAAAACAGGGCTGGTTTGCAATTGGTTGTGCTTGGGGATTGATCCTTGCAATCTTGATGGTTAAGCAATAAAAACGTGCACTGTGATGTGCAGAGGTTGGGGGAAACAAAAGGCAACATGTGGGCTGGTGTGAGGAGGAAGAAAAGCTGTTGCAAAACAGGGCAGCACTCATGGCTTTTTGCAAGTGAAAACCAGCTGGGTTTGACTGGTTTTGGGGGAGAAAGCAGGAAGAAAGTCCACAAGCTGGTGGCTGGCAACCTTAGGGTCAGTAGCAGGTCACTTGGGAAGGACAAGAGCTGCCAAGGGCAAGCCAACTTGCTTGGCACATGCTAGGTTGGAAGAAAAAGCTTCTTTCCTTGGCTTTAATGGCAAGTGCTCCAATTCTGGCTTTGCTGTGCTCAAATAGCCATGAATGATGATAAAAACAATAATAAAAATGATATGTAATAAGAAATGGAATTAAATCAAAGAAACCAAAAATCTGCAAAAAATTCGCAGACTTCGCACTGCGAAGTCACCATTTTTGAAATGTTGACTTTTTTGGTTGACTTTTGTTGACTTTGACTTTTTCTCTTCCTTCCCTCTGACTTTTTCTCTTCCTTCCCTCTTTTTTTGATTTTTTTTGGAAAATTGTTTTGAAAAGGCTTAGGACAAAATTAGGGTACAACACATGCAATACTTCGAGGCTTTCCTCCGTATTTGTAGCTCTTCCTCCTCATTCTTGGGTTCAAACGATCCTGTGAGATACTTGATGAGAGATGATAAGTGCCAGAAACTAGTTTTAAAGCATATTTATTTTAGGCACTTTTCTTACTAGTTTTGCAATTTATCTAGGTAAAAGCGCCAAAATAAAGGATAAATATCATTTCATGCTTTTTAGACCTAATCCCAACCATTTTTGTAGGTACATGCTATTTCCTTGGACTTAAAGGTCAAATCTGATCTTCAGATTCTGAAGTCTGAAGTTCAGAGTCTCAAGTTTAGAGTCTGAAGTTCAGCGTCTGAAGTTCAGAGTCTGAAGGTCAGCTTCTGATGAACAGCTTCTGAAGACCAGCTTCTGATGAACAGTGTCTGAAGTTCAGCTTCTGATGAACATTGTCTGAGTTCAGCTTCTGATGAACAGTGTTTGAGTTCATCTTCTGATGAACAGTGTCTAAGTTCAGCTTTTGATGATTAGTGTCTGAGTTCAGCTTTTGATGATTAGTGTCTGAGTTCAGCTTCTGATGAACAGCGTCTGAAGTTCAGCTTCTGAGCTTCAGCGTCTGTATGTGCTTCTGAGCTTCGTAGAGCAAAGTGTTGCGTCACAGAGCACAGTAAGGCGGTCTGACTGTTCAAGGCTGAGGTGGCAGAAACCCAGTTGTGAAGAAAGGTGACTTTCGAAAAGAAAAGTATGACTGGGCAGAGGAAGTCTAAAATATCAGAATACCTATAAAAGGTTCGAAAGCAGAACAGAGAAAGGGTTGGAAAAACAGAGTACAGAGTAGCAGTAGAGAGTTGCAGTACAGTTGTAATACAGAGTTGTAGTATTATTAAGTTATATTTTTAGGTAGAAAATAGAGCTAAAAGAGGTGATCTTCATGGAGCAAGAGTGAAGGGAGTGTGGATTAACTAAGATTCTTTGGGAAATCAATACTTAGCTTTGGATCTTCATCTTTCTTTCCACTTTTGTATTGTTGTCATGACAATGATCAACTAACTCCCCTTTGTTGGGATTGGAGGTACTTAATATAGTTTAGATGTAATCTTTTGATCTTGCAAATATATGATTCTAGTAACTTATGTGATTTGAAGTTATTCTTGCTATTTATTCTTATGCTTGATTTAGTTGTTATTTACAAATACTTTTGAATCTAGGTTTAGAATAATCTTCTATCAAAATAAGAAATTCTAGACATGGAATTGGGTTTTGATAATCACACAAAGTGTCGGAACGTAAAGCTTTCGGTCGTTTAATAGATTAAGAAATCGTCGATTAAACGATACGATCGATCTCACGACGTCATTTGGACACGAATGATATTGTCGAGTGATATGTGATAATTTCGCTAAAAAGCTAGAACCCATATGCATGATCATTAGAATATATTCGAGGCTAGATTGACGAACTCCGATATCAACACTTTTACGTCCTATTACTTGTCGTCTTTATTACCGCTTTTAAATTCCAATAGTTTATAACAAACAATCTTATAAACCCAAACATAAAATGATACCAATTGTTGAACGGCTTACGGTATCGTACTAGTCTCTGTGGATACGATATAAAAATACTTACTTTTGGCTGATCAACAAAATGGCGCCGTTGCCGGGGACTAGTGTTTAGATATTTTAAGCATCGCAACAATTTGTATTGTTTTGAGCATCTGTATATATCTTGGGAATATTTTTCTTCTCTTTTGTACATTGTTAAATTTTGTTTGTATTAACCCTCTTTGTTATACAAAGAAAAGTTTCTTGTTAGTTACACTCGTTTCAGATTCTCCGCATAAATGAAATCATGGCTGATCATGATTATATCAACTTCTATACTCCTTTCGAGTATCGTTCTGAAGATGAACAAATGACAACAATGGAAATTATTTTGAATATGTTCATACAACAATCCATGATCAACATGCAAAATACCAACCAAAGATTGAAGGCTTTATCAAGCCAATTGGAGATTTTGCAAGTTCAATTAGATTTTCCATCAAGAATCATGGATGTTCAGACCAACAATCAATCCACTCTTCAATTCGGAGAGATTGTTGAAGAAGATGTTGATGAAACTGCGGAAGAGATAATGTTTGAAGGATGTGGTATAAGGAAAATAGTAGAAGAAATAGAGATACCACACGAAGTAGAATTTCCTCAAGAGCGGTCAGATTCTGAAGAGGCCAAAAATGTTGATAATGAAGAAGTGATGGATATAGAGAAAAAGGAACAGTTTCTTAACAAGGAAGAAATTTATGAAAAGAAGGGGATGAAAGTGAGCAAGGCAGAAATCGATTTTGTAAAAGATAACATATGTTCCTTGTTCAGCAAACTCTGGTTAGGGAGGATATGGACTCCACATCAGCTCTACTTCAAGTTCATGGAATTCCTCCCAAAGAAAAGGAATACAAAGGATGATGTGTTGTCCGTCTCATTTTGGCCACCCTAACGAAAAAGGCGTCGAGCTAACGGCGTAAAACAAGCGCTTGTTGGGAGGCAACCCAATTTTATAAGTATTTATGCTTTATTTGTATTAATACTCTGTTTTTACTGATGATCAGAGTCTGATCTTCAGACTCTGTTATTAGTACTCTGTTGTTATTTGGCTTTTGAATTTTAATTATGGTGACTGTTATTTATGTTTTATTAATGCTTTTTAGAAACCATAGGTGAAGCTAAAATTTACAAGTCTTGTGAAATGTTGCATTTTTTTTTTGAAAAATCTGAAATCTGTCATCTGCTCAGGATGTGCTTCTGACGTTCGCAGAGCAAAGTAACTTTGCAGAGCGAAATATGCAGATTCTGTCAGGCGCAGATTTCAATGCCACTGACTCACAATTAATCCATACATTCACTTCACTTATTCCTCCACCATCCCAAACCACCTATTTTTATCTCTTAACTTCAAACTCTTATCCTTTCCACTTTATGTTCAAAAATTTTGTTTTGGCTATGGATCACGAAACAAAAGCTTCTCAAATGCTGATTGATCCAAAGCTAAATGATTCAGCAACAGATGTATGGTAATGATAGAAATTGATTGATATTGCTCAAAGCCAAGGTACATGTTTCCTGTTTTTCTAGGATTAAACCATGAATCGTGAATGTGTACTTGGTACAAAGGTTATACCATACAGTTTTCTTCATTAATATGTTTATTCTGTGAACCGTTTAGAACAAACCTAAATGTGAGGAAACTTCAATTGCACTGTACTATATGCAGGAGACCAACAATGTTTGTTTAACTCGGTCGTTTTATGTTAAATCTGATGATTGTTTGAATTTTATGAAAGCATAGAAAGGATCAAGGCCATTTTCGAAACTGAGAAGAAACACTTAACCACAGAAAGCCTACCCAGGGAGTGAGTGAGTATTTGATAACCCCACTTGAGCTAAATGTATCAGAATCCACAATTTCTGAACTGTCAGATTCACAAGCAAAACTCAAGTGAATTTGCCCTAAAAAAATGTCAAAATTCAGTTCATAATTGATTTTGATGGATTCTGATGATTTTTCTTTTGAACCCTGAAACTTCCAACTTAATCTTATCCCTTGCTTTAGGATAAGGGAACATTCAATTAGGGTAATGTTTTGAACAAGTTGGGGAGAAAAGGGAGGTTGTTTAAAGAGTTAAGTAAAGTGGTGAATTTTGTAAATTATTGTCTTGACAACAGTGAAGAAAAGAAAAAAAAGAAGAAAAAAAAGAGAAAAGAAAAGAAAAGAAAAAGAAAGATATGTATATATATATATATATATATATATACACACATTTGTGTATGTATATAGAAGAAGTTGTCAAGATTAGTGTGTATTAATTGTTTATCATCAAAAAGGGGATTGTATAAATAGATTGAGAGAGGAAATGCAGTTAAATAAATTATCTTCTCTGGTTTATAATAAATATTCAGTTAGTGAGAAGAATGTTCCTCTAAACTTTGGCCACTTTGAATTCATATTCCTTTACATATGACCATTCTTTTGAAGCCAGTCCAAGTTTTAACCCTTGAAAGACCTAAGTGATCTATGCTTTCGTGAATCTTTTTACAGTTTGTTGGATGGACACTTAACCTGATCAGGATGTTAGCAAGATTGAAGGATGAGTGTTCATGTCCCATTTTCCATGATATTGCATTGTTTACTCTTTTGCAAAGAAATGTGTTAGGTGCGGTCCATTGATAAACTGTGTTCATGACTTAAACTGTATGATATAAATTTTGTGTTTTGGATTAATTCTCATTCATAGTGTGATCTTAGATTAATGGGAACATCAGAATTGCCCGTGCAAATCTCAAAAGAATCATGAAAACTGTTGTTGTTTTGTTTAAAACTGTTGTTGTTCTGCGTCTGACTTGCTGTTTAAAGCTTGTACATCAGAATTGCCTTTGCTGTTTTGGGTCTGACTTGCTGTTTAAAGCTTGTATCTCTATTTTTAAAGTCCTTTGTTTGAGGACAAACACAGATTTAAGTTGGGGAGTGGAACTTGCAAAATCTCCAAAAGGCTTGATACTTACTGAAATTTTGTTTAAATCTATGCCTTTTCTGTTTAAAGCTTAAATTTTTTATTTGTAAAGTCCTTTGTTTAAGGACAAACAAAGATTTAAGTTGGGGAGTGTAATAAGGGCCAGAAACTAGTTTTAAAGCATATTTATTTTAGGCACTTTTCTTACTAGTTTTGCAAGTTATCTAGGTAAAAACTCCAAAATAAAGGATAAATATTATTTCATGCTTTTTAGACCTAATCCCAACCATTTTTGTAGGTACATGCTATTTCCTTGGACTTAAAGTTCAAATCTGATCTTCAGATTCTGAAGTCTGAAGTTCAGAGTCTGAAGTTCAGAGTCTGAAGTTCAGCGTCTGAAGTTCAGCGTCTGAAGTTCAGAGTCTGAAGGTCAGCTTCTGATGAACAGCTTCTGAAGACCAGCTTCTGATGAACAGTGTCTGAAGTTCAGCTTCTGATGAACAGTGTCTAAGTTCAACTTCTGATGAACAATGTCTGAGTTCAGCTTCTGATGATTAGTATCTGAGTTCAGCTTCTGATGAGCAGCGACTGAAGTTCAGCTTCTGATGAACAGTGTCTGAGCTTCAGCGTCTGGATGTGCTTCTGAGCTTCACAGAGCAAAGTGTTGCGTCACAAAGCACAGTAAGGCGGTCTGACTGTTCAAGGCTGAGGTGGTAGAAACCCAGTTGTGAAGAAAGGTGACTTTCGAAAAGAAAAGTATGACTGGGCAGAGGAAGTCTAAAATATCAGAATACCTATAAAAGTTTCGAAAGTAGAACAGAGAAAGGGTTGGAAAAACATAGTACAGAGTAGCAGTAGAGAGTTGCAGTATAGTTGTAATACAGAGTTGTAGTATTATTAAGTTATATTTTTAGGTAGAAAATAGGGCTAAAAGAGGTGATCTTCATGGAGCAAGAGTGAAGGGAGTGTGGATTAACTAAGATTCTTTGGGAAATCAAGACTTAGCTTTGGATCTTCATTTTTCTTTCCACTTTTGTATTGTTGTTATGACAATGATCAACTAACTCCCCTTTGTTGGGATTGGAGGTACTTAATATAGTTTAGATGTAATCTTTTGATCTTGCAAATATATGATTCTAGTAACTTATGTGATTTGAAGTTATTCTTGCTATTCATTCTTATGCTTGATTTAATTGTTATTGACAAATACTTTTGAAGCTAGGTTTAGAATAATCTTCTATCAAAATAAGAAATTCTAGACATGGAATTGGGTTTTGATAATCACACAAAGTATCGGAACGTAAAGCTTTCGGATCGTTTAATAGATTGGGAAATCCTCGATTAAACGATACGATCGATCTCACGACGTCATTTGGACACGAATGATGTTGTCGAGTGATCCGTGATAATTTCGCTAAAAAGCTAGAACCCATATGCATGATCATTAGAATATATTCGAGGCTAGATTGACAAACTCCGATCTCAACGCTTTTACGTCCTATTACTTGTCGTCTTTATTACCGCTTTTAAATTCTAATAGTTTATAACAAACAATCTTATAAACCCAAACTTAAAATGATAACAATTGTTGAATGGCATACGGTATCGCACTAGTCTTTGTGGATAAGATATAAAAATACTTACTTTTGGCTGATCAACAAGAGACGTCATCCACCCCTCCTCCTCATTTTCCACGACTTTTACTTCCATTATGTTTGTGCTAGGGGTTGCCAACACCTCTTGAATGACCGTTCTGTTGTTTCCTGGTCACTTGGTACTAGCGAGTTTAGACAGGAGATCTACTCTTGAATTTTGCTCTCTCGGAACATAGACTGCCTCGAAAAACTTGAAGGTGGAAGATAAACTATTAACCTTTGCTAAATGTGCGCACCTCGTTTTTTTCCTCGGGAAAAAGACGCGCAAATCCTCCGAGGACGTCCTCGAACGCTCGGAGGGCCTTTGTGAAGCCGCCACCAAAGTTTTTGTGTAAAGGGAACGTTGATAAACCCTTAAGTTTTTTTTGTTGTAAAGGGAAACGATAATAAAACCCTTTGACGATGAGGATAAGGATTAGGTCATCGCAACCATTGTCGGGTTCGGGAGTCGGTTACGCGAGGGGAAGGTATTAGCACCCCTCACGTCCGTTGTACTCAACGGGAACCTTCTATTTGGTTAAAGCTTGAATTGTTTTTTAATACTTTGCGTGCATGTTCATTTATGTTAAAAATATAATAAAAGGGGGGAAAGAGATAAAAACAAACGAAGAAAAAGTTTTTATTATTATTGTGCTTGACAAGATGTCGATCTTGCTCCTACGTATCTCCCGGTAGTCGGAGAATTCAAAGCATACATAGTTCTTTGGTAGAAAAACGTATATGTGTTGGTTGATTTTAATTGGACGATGTTTTAACCGAATTCTTGCGATTAAACGTAGCTTGTATGCTCGCACTTGGAGACTTATTAAGCGTTCGTTCGCGAATCACATTAGAATTGTTAAAAGGTACGTCCGTTAGGGTAGAGGGTTGAATTGGTCGCTATGGGACCAAGAGAGGTACAATGGACTCATACAAGTCAAACATTGACCGAGTGGACTCCGAAGAGTCGGGCGATTGTTCGATTGATCCACTGAGATCAAGAACGGGTACAATGGACTCGGATGAGTCGAACATTGACCGAGTGGACTCTAACGAGTCGAGGGGTTGAGTCTAATGGCCAACGGGGGACCAAAAGGTTTGGATTGACCACAAGGGGCCAAGATTTGGTTTGGTTAGGGTTGTACATATTAAAAAAGGGAATGACGATTGTCCGAGCGACGAGACATACGTCACGCATTCGTACAATCGGGGCGATGGAGAGACATACGTCAAACCATCCCTTTTTCATTCATATTTTTGGATTGAATTCTTTAGAAATCCCAAGGTATGTCAAAACATTTGGTTTGAAAATCCAAAAATGGGAAGGTTTAGCAAATTTGCTAGAAAACGCGCAAGTTCGTCTCATTTTGCGAAAATGCGAACGTAAACGGTGTATGTTCATCTTTGAGTTTTGAACATCATGAACAATATTTATTGTTCAAGTTTGGATTGAAAAGATGAACATAGCTTGTTTGTTCATGCTTGTTTGAGAATTTGGGAACATAACTTGCTTTGCAAGTTACCCACAAAATGGTTATACAAACTTGTGATTTTGCCAAAATTATGCAAAAACCTTGTTGTGGTTTGAAGAACATGGATTTAAAAACCCTTAGGTTCTGAGCTCTGGGGCTAGAACCTCAAAAATTGGTTGTTTTGATACAAAAACTCAGGTTCTGAGTTCTGTCATGGTCGCACTGCGACCATGACTTCGCACTGCGAAGCATGCGAAATTTTGGGTTCAGAAGCTGTTTCTGAACTTTTGTTCAGAAACAACTTCTGAACACACTCAAGACCTTATAGGGGGGTGAAAAACTTTGAGTTTTTGGGGTGAAAAAGGTTGGACAAACCAGTTTTGATGTTTTGAAAACCTTGGGATTTCTTTGAAATTCAAAAGGGGTTTTTTAGGATCAAAAGGTTTTGAGCCAAAATGGCTATGCAAACACAATTAAAAATGCAAGATAAAGAGCTTAGTAACTTACAGAACTCCTTAGCAAAGCTCCAACTGCACTTGGTTTGATTTGGTTGAAAGCTTGTGCAAGAGGTTTGAGTATTTGTGATGGTTTTGGAACTTTGTAATGCTTTGTGTGGATTGGTTTTTTTCTGGTTGTTTGTGGAGATTTGTAGGTTGAAATGAGTAGAGTTTCTGCTCTTTGAATGCTGTGTTAGCTGTGTTTGTTCCTTTGGCATTGCCTTCTATTTATAGGCCAAAACCAAATCTTTGTCATCATTACACAATCCCAAAATTCAGCTGATTTGTGGCCAAGATCAAGCTGAATCCCTTTGCATTAAATGCTAATGGATAGAGGCAACCCTGCCTTGTACCAAGGGGCAAGATCCAGCTTGATTTCAGCCACAAATTCAACTATTTCTAGAAGGTAATGATGAAGAACAAAGCTGATTTGCAATTGGCTAATGCTTGGGGATCAATCCTTGCAATCTCAATGGTTGGTCAATAAAAACGTGCACTGTAATGTGCAGAGATTGAGGGATGAAAAGGCTAAAATTGGCTGGTGTGAGAGGGTGAAAAGCTGCTGTAAAACAGAGTAGGCACTCATGGCTTTTCAAGTGAGAAATCCAGCTGGTTTGACTGGTTTTTGGGGCAGCAAGCAGGAGGAAAGTCCTCAAGCAGGTGGCTGGCAACCTTGTGGTGGTTAGCAGGTCACCTGGGAGGGACTAGAGCTGCCCAAGGGCAAGCCCACTTGCTTGTCACATGCTAGGTTGGAAGAAAAAGCTTCCAACCTTGGCATTAATGGCAAGTCCTTCAACTCTGGCTTTGCTTGGCCCAATTAGCCATGAATGCTATTTAAAATAATTATGGAAGTGATATGCAACAAAATCTGGAATTAAATCCAAGAAACCAAAAATCTGCAGAAAAATCGCAGACTTCGCAGTGCGAAGTGAGCTTCGCATTGCGAAGTCCTCAATTTTGAAAAGTTGACTTTTCTGTTGACTTTTGTTGACTTTTGACTTTTTTCCCTCTTTGATTTTTTTCTGATTTTTTTGTTTTAAAATGCGTAGGACAAAATTAGGGTACTACAGCTGCCCCTACTTAATTGTATCTTCGCATAGAGTGCGTGAGTGCCGAAGGCATCTCATGAACTCTTTGCGGAGATCAATTAAGTAAAAAGAAAAAGAAGGACCCGAATTTTGTCCTTCGCGAAATGCAAATGCAATGGTTGGTAGGGGTTGATCGTATCCAGCCGCTAACACTGGAGGTAGATCCACTGGGGAATGAAGGTAATCTTATCTAGGCACTGCTTCTAGAGGTCGATTCCTGAGGGTGGTGATTTACTCTAGGATGTCACTAGAGGTGGAACATTGAAGTAGGTGATCTTATCTAGGTACTGCTTCTAGAGGTCGATACCTAAGATGGAGGTTTATTCTAGGTACTGCTTCTAGAGGTGGAACAATGAGGTAGGTGATCTAGGTACTGCTTCTAGAGGTCGATACCTAAGCTAGGTGATCTTATTCAGGTACTGCTTCTGAATGTCGATTCCTAACAAGCTGTGATCTTATTCAGTCGCTAACACTGAAGGTCGATACACTGGGGGAGGTGATCTACTCTAGGTACTGCTTCTAGAGAGGGATACCTAAGCTAGGTGATCTTATTCAGGCACTGCTTCTGAATATCGATTCCTAACGAGCTGCGGTCTTACCCTAAATAGGTGCCCCTGGTTGAATGTTGATGGATGTTGGTGAATATGTGATACTCACTGGAGGATCCTTGTTGAGGATGCATGCTTTATGAAATGAAATGCATGTGTATGAACGGTTTTTAAATATGCATGCATGAAATGAAATAATGTTGGTTGGGTGCCGAGCAGAGTCGGTCTTTGTTTGTGGTTGTGTTCATGACAGTTGGGCTTTCTTTTTTTTGGTTTTTTGGTTGGTCGGTTTGGAAGGACAAGGTCCTTTGCCTACATACCCAAATGGGATCAAAACCGGTGTAGTTCGAGCCTAAGCCCGAAAATTTGTGTTTTTTGGTTGGTCGGTTTGGAAGGACGAAGTCCTTTGCCTACATACCCAAATGGGATCAAAACCGGTGTAGTTCGAGCCTAAGCCCGAAAATTTGTGTTTTTTGGTTGGTCGGTTTGGAAGGACGAAGTCCTTTGCCTACATACCCAAATGGGATCAAAACCGGTGTAGTTCGAGCCTAAGCCCGAAAATTTGTGTTTTTTGGTTGGTCGGTTTGGAAGGACGAAGTCCTTTGCCTACATACCCAAATGGGATCAAAACCGGTGTAGTTCGAGCCTAAGCCCGAAAATTTGTGTGGGTTTGCCAATAATGATTGGACTTTTGTTTGGGGTTGAGACTCCCTGGGGAGTATCAAGGAGGTTTGGCTTATGGGGGATAAAGGATCATTTTGGAAGCATGATCGATATCCAGCCTTGTTTGGTGTTTGGATGCTTTAGGGTGTTTATTGGGGAATTTTGCTCCGCTTGACCCTTGGGGTTCTTGCGCTCCGCGTGCCGCGAGCTATACACTTGCCTTTGCTAAGGAGCATAAGTCCTTTGGTGCAATATTTTGGTGGGAACTACCGCAATTCTTTCAGAATTCACGAAGATTCAAAATAAAGCAAAGTTTGTTTGTTTTTTTCTTTTTTGGAAGAAAATTCTTTTGTTTATTTCCCATGTTTTAAAGCATTTTCATCATGAATAAAACAAAATTTTATGCGCTACTGAGAACATAAAATAACAAAAAAAAGAAATTTATTCAATGCAGATTTGACCTCTTGAATGGGTAAAAAATACACAAAGTGAGAAGTGAGATAGAGAAAGACAAGAAAAAGCAAAAAGAAAATGTTGGTTTTGGCACAACACATGCTATTTCCTTATAACTTCGATATTTTCGTTTGTTGGAAGATGCTGACGAGACTGATTCCTCTCCTCTTGAATCCTGTCCGGAGCTTGGATGCTGCAGTCATTGCCTTTCTTCTTTGTTAACCCCTAACTTTTGCCTGGATCGCTCTTTCGAGTTTTCAATCCACCGGGGTGTATTTCCTTTTTTTGATGTCCTTAATTTTTGCCTAGACCGCCTTTTCAGGTTTTCAATCTAGAAGGACGCTCTCTATTGCCTAAACCGCCCTTTCAGGTTTTCGATTTAGCGAGCTTTTTTCTCTCTTTTTTTTTCTTTAGGCATAATACCTCTTGACTGCATCGGAGTTTATTGATAGTGGGAACTCCTCTCCATCCATAGTGGTGATGATCAGGGCTCCGCCTGAGAAAGCTTTCTTTACCACGTACGGCCCATCATAGCTGGGAGTCCACTTCCCTCGGGGATCTTTGTGGATAGGTAATATCTTCTTGAGCACTAGGTCTCCTTCTTTGAATTCTCGAGGACGGACCTTCTTGTCGAATGCTCTCTTGAGCCTCCTTTGATAGAGTTGGCCATGACATATTGCCGTCAGACGCTTCTCCTCTATGAGATTCAGTTGGTCGAACCTTGTTTGGACCCATTCAGCTTCTTCTAGCTTGGTTTCCATCAAGACCCTTAGCGAAGGAATTTCCACCTCTACGGGGAGAACAGCTTCCATACCGTATACTAAGGAGAAGGGGGTTGCCCCAGTTGAAGTGCGAATGGCTGTTCTGTAGCCATGTAGCGCAAAGGGAAGCATCTCATGCCAATCCTTATATGTTGTCACCATCTTCTGGATGATCTTCTTTATGTTCTTATTGGCTGCTTCTACCGCACCGTTCATCTTTGGTCGGTAAGGGGAGGAATTATGGTGCTCAATCTTGAAATCTTTGCATAACTCCTTCATTGTCTTGTTGTTTAGGTTTGCCCCATTATCGGTGATGATTTTGTGGTGAGTACCATAACGGCAAATGATTTCCTTCTTGATAAATCGGGCTACCACTTGTTTGGTTACGTTTGCATACGAAGCTGCTTCTACCCATTTGGTGAAGTAGTCGATGGCAACGAGGATGAAGCGATGTCCATTTGACGCTTTGGGCTCGATCATTCCAATCATATCTATGCCCCACATAGAGAAAGGCCAAGGTGAAGTCATGACATTCAATGGAGTTGGTGGCACATGCACTTTGTCGGCGTAAATCTGGCACTTGTGACAAGTCTTGGCATAGTGGAAACAATCAGCTTCCATGGTTAACCAATAATAGCCCGCCCTTAAGATTTTCTTTGCCATTGCATGCCCATTAGCATGGGTTCCAAAAGATCCCTCGTGGATTTCTTTGATGAGCATGTCCGCTTCATGTTTATCCACACATCTGAGTAGGACCATGTCATAATTTCTTTTGTAGAGGGTATTTCCACTGAGGAAGAATTGAGATGCCAATCTTCTGAGGGTCCTCTTGTCGGTGTGCGAGATACTTTCTGGATACTCTTGCTCTTCGAGGTATCGCTTGATGTCGTAGAACCAAGGTTTGTTGTCAAGCTCTTCTTCGACTGATGCGCATACAACTGGTTTGTCTCTACGATCCATCCTTATGATTGGTGCTTCATTGTAAGAATTTACTTGGTACATTGATGATAATGTAGCCAAAGCATCTGCTACCTGATTTTCTTCTCGAGGTATGTAGTGGAAATTGATTTCATCAAAATGCTTGATCAATTCTACAACCCGGGCTTGGTAGGGAATTAAATTGGGATGTCTTGTTTCCCATTCTCCTTTGACTTGATAGATGACCAAGGCTGAGTCACCGTATACCTCAAGGTTTTTGATCCTTAGATCAATTGCTGCTTCGAGGCCTAGGATACATGCTTCATATTCTGCCATGTTATTGGTGCAGTCAAAGCACAACCTTGCTGTGAAGGGCTGGTATCCATTTCTTGGGGAGATTAAAACTGCTCCGATACCATGTCCCATGGCATTCGAGGCGCCGTCGAAAGCGAGCTTCCATAGAGCTCCTGGCTCTGGTCCCTCATCATCGCTTGTGACTTCTTTGTCATTCAAAGCTACGACATCTTCGTCTGGGAAGTCAAATTGTATGGGCTGATAATCCTCCAATGGTTGGTGAGCAAGGTGCTCGGATAAAACACTCCCTTTGATGGCTTTTTGAGCAACATATTGGATGTCATACTCAGACAGCAGCATTTGCCAACGGGCTATCTTCCCTGTGAGGGCAGGTTTTTCGAAGATGTACTTGATGGGATCCATCTTCGATATCAACCAAGTTGTATGGGTCAACATGTATTGCCTTAGACGTCGAGCAGCCCATGCTAAAGCGCAGCAAGTCTTTTCGAGTGAAGTATACCTTGTTTCACAGTCGGTAAACTTCTTGCTTAAGTAGTAGATTGCGTGCTCTTTCCTTCCCGTTTCATCTTGTTGTCCTAACACACAACCCATTGATCCTTCAAGTACGGTTAGGTATAAGATGAGGGGTTTACCCGGAACCGGAGGTATTAAGATCGGTGGTTCTTGCAGGTATTGTTTGATCTTGTCAAACGCCTCTTGGCAATCCTCGTTCCAATGAACGGCTTGGTTTTTCCTTAGCAGCTTGAAGATTGGTTCGCAGGTAGCTGTCATGTGTGAGATGAACCTGGCGATGTAGTTCAATCTTCCTAAGAAACCCCGGACTTCTTTCTCGGTATTTGGCGTTGGCATTTCTTGGATGGCCTTTACCTTATCGGGATCTACTTCAATACCTCTTTGGCTGACGATGAAGCCCAATAACTTCCCGGATCTAACGCCAAATGTGCACTTGTTAGGATTTAAGCGCAGCTTGAATTTCCTTAGGCGTTCGAAAAGCTTTTGTAGATGGACTAGATGATCCTCCTCCGTTTGGGATTTGGCAATCATATCGTCGACGTAGACCTCAATTTCCTTATGGATCATGTCGTGGAAAAGAGTCACCATTGCTCTTTGGTATGTTGCCCCGGCATTTGTTAATCCAAAAGGCATTACCTTATAGCAGAATGTTCCCCATGGGGTGATGAACGTAGTTTTCTCCATGTCCTCTGGAGCCATCTTGATTTGGTTATATCCCGAGAAGCCATCCATAAAGGAAAAGACTGAGAATTGGGCTGTGTTGTCCACCAATATGTCGATGTGTGGTAGCGGGAAATCATCCTTTGGGCTTGCTCTATTCAAGTCCCGATAATCCACACACATTCTCACCTTGCCATCCTTCTTCGGAACTGGCACAATGTTGGCAACCCATGTTGGATACTTGGTTACGGCTAAGAAGCCGGCATCGAATTGCTTTTTGACCTCCTCTCTGATCTTGAGAGCCATATCGGGTCGAGTTCTTCTCAATTTTTGCTTCACTGGCGGGCATTCCGGCTTGAGTGGCAGCTTGTGTACAACGATGTTAGGGTCTAAACCCGGCATGTCTTGATACGACCAAGCGAATACGTCCACGTACTCTTGCAGAAGCTTGATCAACTTTCCTTTCACATCCTCGTGCAGGGAGGCTCCTATCTTGACCTCTTTCTTATCCTCTTCGGTCCCCAAGTTGACCTTTTCAACTGATTCTTGGTGAGGTTGTATTACCCTATCCCCTTGATTTGCAAGTCTAGACAATTCTTCAGGCGGTTCACAATCGTCCTCTTCATCATCTTCCGTTTGATTAATCGGGCAATCGAAGTCATAAGGGTTTAAGGTAGTGTTGTTTTTGGAGGGTGGATTTGTAAATCTGCATGAGTATGATTTTTTTTAGGCTTTTTGTAGAAAAAAATTTTTTCAAACAAATGCAAAAAAGAAAAAGACTCAAATGAACATAAAAGATTGCTTTTATTCATGATTGTAAATAACTTATAAAAACATGGGGGCCCCACACGACTAATCATTTGCCTTGGGCAGAGCTAAATGATTTTTTTTTATTTTAAAGTAAAAACAAACAAACACGGTTTATTACTTGATCCTGGTAATGATCTCGGGAATCGCGATAGCCCTCCAATTGTTCAAAGCTTCATCCGAAGCGCAACGGTACACCAATTCAGGCACGTCTTCGTCTACATCTTCGAGTAGAGCCACTTGATCTTCATGGATAAACCCCGCACTGATGAATGTTTCCGAGATGGGGGGAACCCCTTGCTTTGGAGGCTTTGAGAAAGTTTCGGCCGATGGATGATACCCCAACCCGAAGCGATTTTTCTTCTCCGGTATGTCCACTAACTTGCCCCATCCGGTGGGTCGGCTTTCTTCTAGGGCCTCTCTTATCGCCCTCCATGATGACATGGCTGTCCTAGCCTCCTCCTTGGGCTTCAAGCTCAATGTCACGACATTCGCCACTTCTAAAGATTGGAATGGGACGTCCACAGCTTCTTCATCCGTTTCTATGTAACGGAAAGATGAGAGATGGCTTACCATCATGTCCTCTTGCCCGGAAACTACAATCATTTGGTTATCAATGATGAATTTCAGCTTCTGGTGCAGGGTAGAGGTAATGGCTCCGGCCGCATGGATCCATGGTCGTCCGAGAAGACAACTGTATGTTGGATTAATGTCCATAACTTGGAAGGTTATGGTGAAAACCTTAGGTCCGATTTGGACTGGTAAGTCGATCTCCCCCATAACGGCTCTTCTTGACCCATCGAAAGCTTTTACGACCAAGGCGCTGGGCTTCATTACGGTCCCTTCACATGAGAGTTTGAGGAGGGTAGTCTTGGGCATGACATTCAATGATGACCCCGTGTCCACTAGCACTCTTGAGAGGATGTGGTCCATGCATTTCACGGAGATATGTAAGGCGCGGTTATGAATATGCCCCTCGTCGGGTAGCTCATCGCCATTGAAACCCAAGTACCTACTTGAGGTAATATTTCCGACTATCCCGTCGAATTGGTCCACCGGAATGTCCTTGGTGACATGTGCCTCACTGAGGATCCGTAGTAGTGCTTCCCGGTGTGCTTCCGAGCTGAGTAGTAAGGATAGCATGGAGATCTTGGAGGGAGTTTGACTTAGCTGGTCAATGATCTTGTACTCGCTCTTTTGGATTATCCTTAGGAACTCTTCGGCCTCTTTTTGCGGGATTGTCTTTTGAGAAGGCCCCGCTTGGTTCTCTTTTTCCTCCACGCTCTTTTCTTTGAGCGGCTCCTTTGGTAGTACAGCTGGCGTCTTCCCGAGTTCTTTCGGAGCGAAGACTCTACCACTTCTAGTCATTCCTCCAACACCGGTAATGTTAGTGATGCAGGGCTCGATTTTGGCTAGTGGTTTTCCTTCCACATAAGCCACAGGTTGGTAATTCCATGGTACCCTCTTTGTGCTTTCAAAAGAGAAGGGTGCAGGTACGTGGAATGTTATGGGTTGTATTGGCATTGGTACCTCTCTCCTTTGGTATGGGATCTCGAGAGGTTTTGGGCCGTTAGACTCTAAGGTAGCAATGTCCGTGCCCTCCTTTATGTAGCCAATTTGGATCCAACCTTGGTCCATTAACTCTTGAATACAGTTCTTCAACTCTTTGCACTCATTCGGGTTGACCTCGCAGGCTTCACAGTTGGCGTGCATTTCCTCGAATAATCCAAAGCCGGTTAAGCGCTCCCTTATGGTTGACAGGGGAGTCCTAACACTGGCTACCCTTTTGACTGGACCAAAGTCCTCTTGTTCCTCCACCGCATTTACAGAGGGACCCGCGTGCCCCGGCAATGGGTTGTTCTTCACATTGGGGCTTTCCTCTTTGAAGGATAACAGCTTCTTGTCAATAAGATCCTGCACCTTGTGTTTGAAAACCCTACAGTTTTCGATATTGTGCCCCACGGATCCTGCGTGGAAATCACATTTGGCATTTGCGTCGTACCACTGTGGATATGGTGGCAACATTGGTGGTAGTAGTCTTGTCTCGACCATACCCTTTTGGATTAGGTATGGCAAGATCTGACCATAAGACATAGGTACATGATCAAACTGCCTATTATAGTAACTGTTCCTTGAGCTCGCCTGATTCCTTGGTGGGTACCCGCCTTGTTGCTGTTGCTGTTGATTTTGCTGCGGCAACACTACTGGTTGTCGAGGTGGATTTGCGGGAATCACTTGAGGTGAGTAACGCCCTTGAGTCGTTGCTGCTGCCACATAAGGATAGTGGTAGTGAGGCATTTGATTTGGTGGCGGGTAGGATGGACCCATTAGAACGGCATTTGTCTCCCCCTCTTTCTTTTTGTGAAAGTTGCTGGGGGGCTTTCTAGCTCCACTTTGAGCTTCTGAAGAGCCTTGGATTTTTCCTCTCTTCACTCCGTCTTCTATTCTTTCACCGACCATGACTAGATCGGAGAAACCGGCAGACGTGCTTCCAATCATCTTGTCGTAATATGGGCCTTGAAGTGTGCCCATAAAGGTGTCGACAAGTTCTCTCTCCAATAGTGGTGGTTGTACACGAGAAGCTAGTTCTCTCCATCGCTGAGCGTACTCCTTGAAGGACTCGTTGCTTCTTTGTAGGAGGTTTTGTAGTTGCATCCTATTTGGAGCCATGTCCAAATTATATTTGTATTGCTTTAGGAAGGCATCGGCTAGATCCTTCCAAGTTTGGACATGGGTACGCTCGAGCTGCATGTACCAATCTAAGGACGCTCCGCTTAAACTATCTTGAAACACATGCACCATGAGTTTCTCGTTCATTGCGTAAGCCGCCATCTTCCTACAGAACATCCTTAGATGGATTCCGAGGGCATTGAATTCCTTTGTATTTCTCGAAGTCCGGTACTTTGAACTTCGGAGGAATTACCACGTCGGGCACTAGGCACATATCCAAGGCATTGTGGGCACCATATGAGCTGAAACCCTCGACAGCTTTCAACCTTTCTTCCAAAACTCGATACATTTGGGTGGTATCATTGTCTTGGTGGGTGGTGTCGGGAGCAGATTGCCTTAGCTGGCTATTCTCCACATCATGGGGAATTACTTCATGCTGAGTAGTGGAGGTTCCTTGAGGACGACGCTCTTCATTCCTTACGGGGATTGAGAACGGTGGTGGAGGTGGTCCTTGACCCTCATTTTCAAATGGTGGGGTATAACCCACAGGTAAACCATAAGGAGGCCATTGCACATTGGATGCATCCGTTGTTGGGCGAGGGTGGCTTTCTCGTGCTGACAGAGCTTGCATTAACTCTAGCATCTGATCCATTTTTCCTTTCATTCCATCAACTTCCTCTCTCAAAGCCGCTTGAGTTTGTTCCAAATTGTCCATGATCCTTTGTTTGTTAGCTCGTGTTCCGTACGAGTGTTGAATATCTGGTTCTTGGACCGAGGGCTTTCGGGGTTTTCGGGCTATGATTGCTTTGAACTGTTTGAATGGGAATGAATGAGTTTTTTTTGAAAAATGTGCATGAAGATGCATGTGGATGTATGTATGCAAAATATGCGTTTTTTTTTTATTTTGCTTTATGGAGTTTAAAGGTGCACGATTAATATTAGCAATTCAAAATATTAAAGACCGGGAAATTGATTATACTTCAAAATATATTTGATTAAATAACATTTGTTTACAAAGTGTAACTAATGCTATTACAAATCAAACAGCCGCTCGCTTCTCGGCTTTGCTCATCTCCTCCCTATAGAAATCTATGGTGTCCTTGCAGAACTTCATAAACTTCCGGATCTCCATAGGGATGACAAAGTAGGGCATGACCATCTCGGCCTCCGCTAGCTTCTTTGGAAGTTGGGCTGATCACCAAATTTGAGAATGCAACCAATTTAGTGAAATCCTCACTTAATCGGGTGGCGTCTTGCCATACATACTCAATCACTTCCTTGCGCTGGTCTAGCTTGACTCTTGCACTTCTAATCTCATCGTGTAGTTGTGCAATGTGGTCCCCATGAGCTCTTGCAATCTTGTCGAAGTACTCTTCGAATTTCTTGATGTCTTCCTCGAGAATGATTGCACCTTTAGCCTTCCCTTGATGAGAGAAACTCTCATGTCTTTGTCCGCTGGACGCGCTCGGCTTGAAGCTTGCTCTTTGTAGTCTTTCACTACTTCTTGGAGCTGTTGATTTTTCTCTTGGAATTTCAACCTCCATTTTCGTTGAGCTTCGATGGCTAATTCGCCAAACTTCTTGAGCTCTTGGTTGGAATGTAAGATTCTTTCCAACTCTTCGTCCTTGGCCACAAGGTTAGGCATCCGCACTAACCAAGCCGCCTCCTATCCAATCCCTTTTCCCTTCGGAGGTTCTTAGCCGTTTTTGGCATACTAGGAGAGAATGTGATACTTCATCACGATCTCTCTTCGTCCTAGTAATCTCTCCTAAAGCTTGGAGGTGCTTCAATTCTAAGTCTCCGTTTTTGTTTTGGAGTTCTTGAATTTAGCCTTGAGGTCCTCCACTTCTTTGTTGGGAATGATTGCAATAGGTTTAGGTGTAGGAGGTTTTGGAGGGTTTGTGACCACGAAGGGTAACTTGATTGCTTTGACCCTCTCCTTCACCCATTGAGTATAAAGGGGTTTGGCGACACAGTTTCTCTTGCCGACCCTTCCCTTGCGTACTTGGCTCCATGCTCCCCGGATTCTCTCTAGCAATGCCGGGTCTTGATCGCCTTCCCTTAAGTAGAAAGCTTCCAACAAAAGGTCATTAGGTTTATCCTCCATTGAAAAACCTAGTTGTCGGAGAGAGAGGACCGGATTGTAATTAATACATCCCTTAGTACCGATGAGGGGTACGTTAGGGAAGTCCCCGCAGCTGAGGATAATTTCCGGGTCCTCTAAGTTTGGTGAAAACCAATGGATGTCCTTCTCGGCGAGGGTTGTCATCCGTTGCGACCATTTGAGCTTGGCCCGGTTTTCCACAAAGTCTCGGTTTCTTGGCATGTGGGACATCATCCAAATTTGCACCACGGGAGTGCAACAAGTAATTTTGCGTCCCCTTGCTTGTTCATGCCTTGAATAGAGGGTATGATAAAAATCCGCTAAGATTGTAGGAACTGGATTTTTAGTCATAAACACCTCTAGAGCCGGAAAGTCTACGAAATCATCCATGTTGGGAAATAAGACAATCCCGTAGACTAAGAGGGCTAAGATGGCGTTGAAGGCCATTACCTCTTTGTTGGCTAGTAAATCCCGAGCTTTGGCTTCCAAAAACTTTCTTGAAAAGCCCTTAAGGTTTCCTCTAACTTCCAAGTTAGATGCCACTTCTTGGGTGTCGAGGTATAAGGATTCGGCGATGGCTTCAAATGTAGGATCCTTTCCCGGACCGAGATAGAGTTCATGACCTTTCATGCTACAACCCAAAATCTTCTCAAACTCTTCCAAAGTTGGCGCTAGTTGGAAGTCTTGAAATGTGAAGCACCGTAGAGGTGGGTCGAAGAATTGCGCCAAAGTGGTTAAGGCGGTTGAATCTATTCTCACGGGTAAAAGATCAAGGATTAGCCCATAGCTTGCCTCGAAGATGTTCTTGTGGACCGAAGAGAGCCTCTTGCTTAGAGCTAATAAACTTTCCACCCTAGGAGCTTTAATTTTGAAGGCGAGCGTATTCTTGTTCCCGGAATCCATATTTCTCTTTTGCTAATATTTGTTCGTTCTTTTTTAACTCCTATAAAGCAAAACGATGCGAAAATTACTTTCATGAATGCAAATGTTATGCAAGGGTATGGTTTATGAAGGTTCGGAACTTCCCCCCATCCTCACATGTAGGCTCTAAATTGTGAAATATCCTAAGAAGAGGTCCTTAGAGTCATAGACCTCACATGGAATTAGGGTTGTCTATGGACATACGTCGACATGACTTCAATTAATTCCACGTGAAAATCTCATCTAAGCGGGGTTGGACATCCCACCTCACGGACATACGTCAACGCGGGCTTCCGCACACAACCTCCTTCTAACTTAGTGTTTTTCTCAAGCTCGGGTAGAGAGCCTCACACGTCCGGCATTAACCCGAACAATGTGGAGTAACATCACTCAAGTAACCCCCACATTTGATATATATATAATATGAATACAAAGCAAATAAAGCAAATATAAACATAAAGCATAAATATAACATGCATGAATAAACAAAATAAATAAACATGGCACGCAAAGAAAATAAAACAATTGTTTTTAACCCAAATAGGTTAGGCTTGACTCGCTAGTGGGAACAGGGTCCCCAGTGAAGTCGCCAGCTGTGCGCACCTCGTTTTTTTCCTCGGGGAAAAAGACGCGCGGATCCTCCGAGGACGTCCTCGAACGCTCGGAGGATGCCTTTGTGAAGCCGCCACCAAAGTTTTTGTGTAAAGGGAACGTTGATAAACCCTTAAGTTTTTTTTGTTGTAAAGGGAAACGATAATAAAACCCTTTTGACGATGAGGATAAGGATTAGGTCATCGCAACCATTGTCGGGTTCGGGAGTCGATTACGCAAGGGGAAGGTATTAGCACCCCTCACGTCCGTTGTACTCAACGGGAACCTTCTATTTGGTTAAAGCTTGAATTGCTTTTTAATACTTTGCGTGCGTGTTCATTTATGCTAAAAATATAATAAAAGGGGGGAAAGAGATAAAAACAAACGAAGAAAAAGTTTTTTTTTATTGTTGTGCTTGACAAGATGTCGATCTTGCTCCTACGTATCTCCCGGTAGTCGGAGAATTCAAAGCATACGTAGTTCTTTGGTAGAAAAACGTATGTGTGTTGGTTGATTTTAATTGGACGATGTTTTAACCGAATTCTTGCGATTAAACGTAGCTTGTATGCTCGCACTTGGAGACTTATTAAGCGTTCGTTCGCGAATCACATTAGAATTGTTAAAAGGTACGTCCGTTAGGGTAGAGGGTTGAATTGGTCGCTATGGGACCAAGAGAGGTACAATGGACTCATATAAGTCAAACATTGACCGAGTGGACTCCGAAGAGTCGGGCGATTGTTCGATTGATCCACTGAGATCAAGAACAGGTACAATGGACTCGGACGAGTCGAACATTGACCGAGTGGACTCTAACGAGTCGAGGGGTTGAGTCTAATGGCCAACGGGGGACCAAAAGGTTTGGATTGACCACAAGGGGCCAAGATTTGGTTTGGTTAGGGTTGTACATGTTAAAAAAGGGGAATGACGATTGTCCGAGCGTCGAGACATACGTCAAGCATTCGTACAATCGGGGCGATGGAGAGACATACGTCACACCATCCCTTTTTCATTCATGTTTTTGGATTGAATTCTTTAGAAATCCCAAGGTATGTCAAAACATATGGTTTGAAAACCCAAAAATGGGAAGGTTTAGCAAATTTGCTAAAAACGCGCAAGTTCGTCTCATTTTGCGAAAATGCGCACGTAAACGGTGTATGTTCATCTTTGAGTTTTGGACATCATGAACAATATTTATTGTTCAAGTTTAGATTGAAAAGCTGAACATAGCTTGTTTGTTCATGTGGTTTTGAAAGTTTGGGAACATAACTTGCTTTGCAAGTTATCCACAAAATGGTTATACGAACTTGTGATTTTGTCAAAATCATGCAAAAACCTTGTTATGGTTTGAAGAACAGAGGTTTAAAAAACTCTTAGGTTCTGAGCTCTGGGGCTAGAACCTCAAAAATTGGTTGGTTTGACACAAAAACTCAGGTTCTGAGTTCTGTCATGGTCGCACTGCGACCATGACTTCGCACTGCGAAGCATGCGAAATTTTGGGTTCAGAAGCTGTTTCTGAACATTTGTTCAGAAACAACTTCTGAACACACTCAAGACCTTATAGATGGGTGAAAAGCTTTGAGTTTTTGGGGTGAAAAAGGTTGTACAAACCAATTTTGATGTTTTGAAAACCTTGGGATTTCTTTGAAATTCAAAAGGGGTTTTTTAGAACCAAAAGGTTTTGAGCCAAAATGGCTATGCAAACACAATTAAAAATGCAAGATAAAGAGCTTAGTAACTTACAGAACTCCTTAGCAAAGCTCCAGCTGCACTTGGTTTGATTTGGTTGAAAGCTTTCACAAAGGTTTTGAAGATTTGTGATGAACTTGAACTTTTGTAAGCTTTGTGTGGATTGGCTTTTTTCTGGTTGTTTGTGGAGTTTTGTAGGCTAAAATGAGTAGAGTTTCTGCTCTTTGAATGCTGTGTTTTCTGTGTTTTTACAAGTGCTTGTAACCTTGGGCATTGCCTCTTATTTATAGGCCAAGATCAAATCTTTGTCATCATTACACAATCCCTTGATTCAGCTGATTTGTGGCCAAGATTAAGCTGAATCCCTTTGCATTAAATGCTAATGGATAGAGGCAACCCTGCCTTGTACCAAGGGGCAAGATCCAGCTTGATTTCAGCCACAAATTCAACTTATTCTAGAAGGTAATGATGAAGAACAAAGCTGATTTGCAATTGGCTAATGCTTGGGGATCAATCCTTGCAATCTCAATGGTTGATAAATGAAAACGTGCACTGTATTGTGCAGAGATTGAGGGATGAAAAGGCTACTTATGGCTGGTGTGAGAGGGTGAAAAGCTGCTGCAAAAACAGAGTAGCAATCATGGCTTTTCAAGTGAAAAAACCCAGCTGGTTTGACTGGTTTTAGGGGCAGCAAGCAGGAGGAAAGTCCTCAAGCAGGTGGCTGGCAACCTTGTGGTGGTTAGCAGGTCACCTGGGAGGGACTAGAGCTGCCCAAGGGCAAGCCCACTTGCTTGTCACATGCTAGGTTGGAAGAAAAAGCTTCCAACCTTGGCATTAATGGCAAGTCCTTCAACTCTGGCTTTGCTTGGCCCAATTAGCCACGAATGCTACTTAAAATAATTATGGAAGTGATGTGCAACAAAATCTGGAATTAAATCCAAGAAACCAAAAATCTGCAGAAAAATCGCAGACTTCGCAGTGCGAAGTGAGCTTCGCATTGCGAAGTCCTCAATTTTGAAAAGTTGACTTTTCTGTTGACTTTTGTTGACTTTTGACTTTTTCCCCTCTTTGATTTTTTTGATTTTTTTTGGTTTTAAAATGCGTAGGACAAAATTAGGGTACTACACATTTGTTTAAAGTTCAGAACTTGATTCTCCTTTGGAACTCTTTTTGAAAAGGATTTAAAGCCCATTTTTGTTCAAAACATAACAAGGGTTTTGCATATATTTGGAAATTCAAAAGTTTAAATAACCAAACTTGAACAACAAGCTTTGTTCATTGAGTTTCAAAACCAAACTTGAACAACAAACTTTGTTCATTGAATTTAAAAAAAAAACTTGAACAATATAACTTGTTCATGATTTCAACCATAACTTGAACAACATCTTGTTCATTTTCTTTAACAAACTTGAGCAAAAACTCTTGTTCATAGGTTGCAACAACTAATTTGAGTAATAAACTTGTTTTAAGTTTTTTAACCAAGTGTTTTGCTCTTATTTGGGATTTCTTAAGTTTCAATAATAAACTTGAATGAAAAAGGAATGGTTTGATGTATGTCTCTCCATTCCCCGATTGAATAAACATTTGACGTATGTCTCGTTGTTTAGACAATCGTCATTCGTTTCAAACTTCACCAAAAATACATTTTAGTTTCAACACCAAACTTGAATGAAAAAGGAATGGTTTGACGTATGTCTCTCCATTCCCCGATTGAACGAATACTTGACATATGTCTCGTTGTTCGGACAATCGTCATTCTATTTTCAAAAATACAAAACATAAAACACATCCAACACACCACAACCCTTTCTTGGTCCCCCGTGGCCATTTGAATCAATTCTCGACTCCTTTGAGTCAATTGAACCCTTTCTTGGTCCCCCGTGACCATTTGAATCAATTCTCGACTCCTTTGAGTCAATTGAACCATTTCTTGGTCCTCGTGACCAAATGAATCAATTCTCGACTCCTTTGAGTCAATTGAACCCTTTCTTGGTCCCCCGTGACCAAATGAATCAATTCTCGACTCCTTTGAGTCAATTGAGCCTTTTCTTGGTCCCCCGTGACCAAATGAATCAATGCTCGACTCCTTTGAGTCTATTGAACCTTTTCTTGGTCCCCCGTGACCATGTGAATCAATGCTCGACTCCTTTGAGTCCATTGAACCTTTTCTTGGTCCCCCGTGACCAATTGAATCATTCTTGGCCCCCCGTGGTCAATTCAAACCTCTTTTCCCCAACGGACATGTTTTTTATCAATTCTAGCACGATTTAAACAAACGCTTAAGCCTCCCACGCGCGAGCATACAAGCTACGTTTAATCGCAAGAATACGATCAAAAGCATCGTTCTTTAAAATCAACCAACAAAGAAATATTTTCTACCAAAGAACTACGTAGCTTTGAATTCTCCATCGCACCAGGAGATACGTAGGAGCAAGATCACTCTTGTCAAGCACAATAATAAAAAATATCTTTTTCCCCCTTTACAATTTTTTCCCCTTTATATATTCAAGCATGCAAGCAAAACTTTAAAAGCACTTTTAGCCTTAACTAACTAGGAGGTTCATGTTGAGTACAATGGATGTGAGGGGTGCTAATACCTTCCCCTTGCATAATCGACTCCCGAACCCGGTAATGGTTGCGATGACCATCCTTTCCTCATCGTCAAGGGTTTTATTATCGTTTCCCTTTAAAAATAAAAACTCAAGGGGTTTATCAACGTTCCCCTTTAAAAATAAATATTTTGGTGGCGACTCCGCACTTCTTTCCGAGCGTCCTTACGACCTCGAGCGTTTGTCTTTTTTAGACGTTCGCACAGCACCCACAAACATAATTCCCAACCAAGCCCAATCGTCATTGGCACCTAATCACCAAAGCCCAATTTTCATTGGCACTCACAAACATAATTTCCAACAAAGCCCAATCGTCATTGGCACCTAATCACAACCCAAAGCCCAATCATCATTGGCACACAATCATAATCAAAGCCCGACTTGCTTGGCATCCAATCATAATCCCCAACGTTCAACATGACATCTGTCATCCCACATGTCAGCATAATGCATGCATCATATCAAACTCATTCATTAGCATGCATCTCATATTCATATCATACTCTCCCTCACAATTTATCATGCTCCCAGCAAACACTCCCCGATGAGTATCCCACATTCACCGACGTTCACCAACAATTAGCCCAGTGCTCCCCTGTGGATCTCCTTCAGGAACTCCCCCAACAGGTTTCTTCAAAAAGAAAACCAACGGATCCCTTCACAAGTTATCCAATCTTCATTAAACTTACCTACACCCATTGAGTTTCCCCAGCAGAAACTCCTTGTTGAGTTAACCCCATATCATATCATACTGCATAAAGCAACTTGAAGCATATCATGCATCAACAATCATCTTTCCTTTTCAACAATCTAAGTACTAGCCATGTCTAGAGATGATTACATTTATCCCCACGGCAGTCTAAGCACCTCCCGAGGCGACGACTTGTCTGTTAGATCTAAGCACCCCCCGAGGCGACGATCTATTTTATTTCCCCAGAGAGTCTAAGCACCCCCTGAGGCGACGACTTCTTCTAGATCTAAGCACCCCCCGAGGCGACGATCTGTTTTTTAATTCCCCAAGCAAGTCTAAGCACCCCCCGAGGCGACGACTTTGTCTGTTAGATCTAAGCACCCCCCCGAGGCGATGATCTATCTTTTTATTTTTCAGTCTAACCACCCCCCGAGGCGACGACTTGTTCTAGATCTAAGCACCCCCCGAGGCGACGATCTTTTTACCTTTTCAGTCTAAGCACCCCCCGAGGCGACGACTTGTCAGATCTAAGCACCCCCCGAGGCGACGATCCTTTTATCCTTTCAGTCTAAGCACCCCCCGAGGCGACGACTTGTTAGATCTAAGCACCCCCGAGGCGACGATCTTTTTACCTTTTCAGTCTAAGCACCCCCCGAGACGACGACTTGTTCTAGATCTAAGCACCCCCCGAGGCGAAGATCTATCTTTTTTATCCCCAGCCAGTCTAAGTACCCCCCGAGGCGACGACTTGTTTTAGATCTAAGCACCCCCCGAGGCGACGATCTATCTTTTTTATCCCCAGCCAGTCTAAGCACCCCCCGAGGCGACGATCTATTTTATTCTTAGTTTATGCACCAGTAACCAACCCAGAGGTGACCCTGCATTTATTTTTGTCCATTGCTTTCGCATTTCAATATTTTCATTATTTACTACAGTCTTTTTACTTTGAAGGACAAAATTTGGATCCTTTTTTACTTAATTGCTCTTCACAAAGAGTTTACGTGATGCCTTTGGCACTCACATTCTCTACGCGAAGATACAATTAAGTAGGGGCAGCTGTTGTACCCTAATTTTGTCCCAAGCTTTTTCAAAAAAAAACAACACAAAAAAAAGGTCAATCTTTATTTTCTTTTTAAAAAAAAATAAATAATAAATAATAAATAATTTATTATTATTTATTATCTTTCTTTTTATTTTTTATTATTATTATCATTTTTATTATTTCATTATTACTATTATTATTGTTTTTACTTTTATTATTTTTTTAAGTTTATTTCCAAAAAGAAAAAAAAAAGAGAAAAGCAAACAAAAAAACAAAAGAAAGAAGAAAAGAAACAACACGTGCCTGGCACGTTTGTTCAGCAACAAAGAAGAAGAAAGAAGAAAGAAAGGAACCACGTGCCCAGCATGTTTCATCAGAAGAAGGAAAGAAGAAAAGAAAGAAGACCAAGCACGTGCCTGGCACCCAACTTCAGAAGCAAGTTGTGCTGCCCAGGGGCAGCACTTCTTCTCCCCCAAATTTTTCCTGCGCCCTGACCTGCACTTTCCAGCACACAACCTTTCCTGAATTTCTTCCCTCTCATCCTTTATCAAAACCAGTCAATTTAAGCTGCAAAACAGCTTGCCCTGATTGCAAAACAGCTTGCCCAGGTTTTGAAATGGCCGACCTTGTTCCAGCATTTCTTCCTTCTTCTCAGTACAGCACACCTGTTCCATTGTTTCTCCCCAAGCTCTGCACAAACAGCACACTACTTTTCCTGTTTGTCTTCTCAAAATTTCAAAGATCAATCCCAAAGGGCATCACAAGTGTGACCTGCACTCTGTTTTTCCTTGATTCCAGTAATTCCTGTCAAATTCAGCCCCAATTGGGTTCTAAATTTAGCCAAAGTCTTCACCATGATCACAAGGCAAGGTCACCTCCTTCCTTTTGCATTAAATGCTAGCCATTTGTCCTGGTCATAGCCCACAAAACAGCCTTGTTTTAGGGGATTTGTCATGATTACAATTGATCCTAATTTGCCTATTTAAGAAACACAATGCTGAAGGATTGAGGACAAATTTTTTACATAAAAAAGACTGATAGTTTTGAATACAATTCAGGCAGGGATTTTCATATAGAAACTAGTTTGTTCAAACACATCTCAAGAACAAAACACACAGTTTCTTTGCTTTACAATTCAGAGAGTTTTCTTTTGCTTAACAATTCAGACAGTTAATTTCCATAGAAGACTGAATCTTTTTTGATCAATTGTTGAAAGAAAAACAAGAGCAATTTAAACAGTTTTACACAGTTCAGTTCTAACACACAGTTTTGAGCACATAGTTTCTACACAGCTTGTTTAATCCAATTCAATCTGGTCTTAGAACACTTAAGCAGTTTGTTTTTAGGGGATTTTAGAACAAACTCAGAATCGACAGAAACATTAGGAAAGCTCTGTTTTTCTGCTTCCTTCTTTCACAAACAATCACAAACCAACCAAGCAATCCAAACAGCCACTGAACATCATACAAGGAGTAAAGAACAATAGCAAAATACTATTGTTATTGCTGTTTGTATTCTGCAACATTCTCAGCTTTGCAAAAACAGCAATCATCCAAGGTCCCTTTCAGTTTCTTGCACCCAAAGCTTTGGGCTAGGAGTTGGTAAGCATTCTAAACCTTTTTATATTTCATTTGCATTCTGTTTGCATTTGTTCTGTTGTTCCCATTGATTCAGTATCAATTTTCTGCATTATTAGTGGGTTTTAACTTGTTTTGAACTAAAAACATCTTTTGAAACTTCAAAGAAATCCCAAAGGTTGCAAAACACTAAAACAGAAGTGGTTTACTTCTTTTTCTAACCAAATTCGAAAGTTTTTCACCCTTTAAGGTTCTGAAAATCAGTTCAGAAGCAGTTTTTGAACAGTAGTTCAGAAGCAGCTTCTGAACAGTGCTTCTGAAGTTCAGAGTCTGAACAGTGCTTCTGAAGTTCAGAGTCTGAGGGTCAACAAAAGTCAACGTCTGAACAGTGCGTCTGATGGTCAACAAAAGTCAACGTCTGAACAGTGTGTCTGATGAACAGTGAGTCTGAGGGTTAACAAAAAGTCAACGTCTGAACAGTGCGTCTGAACAGTACTTTAGACTCTGAAATTTAGCTTCTGAAGTATTGTTCACTCAGACTCTGAAATTCAGCTTCTGAAGCACTTCTGGGCATTTTTAAGGTTCAGAAGCAGCTTCTGGGCATATGTTTAAGGTTCAGAACTTGACTTTCCTTTTGAACTCTTTTTGAAAAGGATTAAAACTCATTTTTGTTCAAAACATAACAAGAGTTTTTGTATATAGTTGGAGATTCACAAGTTTAAATAACTAACTTGAACAACAAGTTTGTTCATTTTTCAACTTTAAACTTGAACAACAAACTTTGTTCATTGATTTTCAAAAAGAAACTTGAACAACAAACTTTGTTCATTGAGTTTCAAAAACAAACTTGAACAACAAACTTGTTCATAGGTTGCAACAGCTAATTTGAGTAACAAACTTGTTTTTAAGTTTTCAACCAAGTGTTTTTGCTCTTATTTGGGATTTCTTAAGTTTCAATAACAAACTTGAATGAAAAAGGAGTGGTTTGACGTATGTCTTTCCATTCCCCGATTGAACAAACACTTGACGTATGTCTCGTTGTTTGGACAATCGTCATTCTTTTCAAACTTCACAAAAAATACATTTTAAGTTTCAACAATAAACTTGAATGAAAAAGGAGTGGTTTGACGTATGTCTCTCCATTCCCCGATTGAACAAATACTTGACGTATGTCTCGTTGTTCGGACAATCGTCATTCTATTTTCAAAAATACAAAACATAAAACACATCCCACACACCAAACCTAATTCTTGGTCCCCCGTGATCAATTGAACCTTTTCTTGGTCCCCCGTGACCGATTGAACCTTTTCTTGGTCCCCCGTGACCAATTGAACCTTTTCTTGGTCCCCTGTGACCATTTGAATCAATTCTCGACCCCCCGTGGTCAATTGAACCCTTTTCTTGGTCCCCCTTGACCATTTGAATCAATTCTCGACTCCCCGTAGTCAATTGAACCTTTTCTTGCTCCCTCGTGACCATTTGAATCAATTCTCGACCCCACGTGGTCAATTGAATCCTTTCTTGGTCCCCCGTGACCATTTGAATCAATTCTCGACCCCCCGTGGTCAATTGAATCCTTTCTTGGTCCCCCGTGACCATTTGAATCAATTCTTGACTCCCCGTAGTCAATTGAACCTTTTCTTGACTCCCCGTAGTCAATTAAACCCTTTTCTTGACTCCCCGTAGACCGTAGTCAATTAAACCTTTTCCTTGACTCCCCGTAGTCAATTGAACCTTTTCTTGGTCCCCCGTGGCCATTTGAATCAATTCTCAACTCCCCGTAGTCAATTGAACCATTCTTGGTCTCCCGTGATCAATTGAATCAATTCTCGACCCCCCGTGGTCAATTGAATCCTTTCTTGGTCCCCCGTGACCATTTGAATCAATTCTCAACCCCCCGTGGTCAATTGAATCCTTTCTTGGTCCCCCGTGACCATTTGAATCAATTCTTGACTCCCCGTAGTCAATTGAACCTTTTCTCGACCCCCCGTGGTCAATTGAAACCTTTCTTGGTCACCCATGACCAATTGAATCAATTCTCGACCCCCCGTGGTCAATTGAAACCTTTCTTGGTCCCCCGTGACCAATTGAATCGATTCTCGACCCCCCGTGGTCAATTGAAACCTTTTTTGGTCCCCCGTGACCATTTCAATCAATTCTTGACTCCCCGTAGTCAATTGAACTTTTTTTGATCCCCCGTGTTATCTATTCTAACGCGATACAAACAAACGCTTAAGCCTCCCACGCGCGAGCATACAAGCTATGTTTAACCGCAAGAATACGATCAAAAGCATCGTTCTTTAAAATCAACCAACAAAGAAACGTTTTCTACCAAAGAACTACGTAGCTTTGAATTCTCCATCACACCAGGAGATACGTAGGAGCAAGATCACATCTTGTCAAGCACAATAATAAAAAATATCCTTTTTCCCCCTTTTCTTTTTAGAGATTTTTATGTTTAAGCATAGCAAGCAAAACTTTTAAAAACACTTTTAGTCTTAACTAACTAGGAGGTTCCCGTTGAGTACGACTCCCGAACCCGTTAATGGTTGCGATGACCATCCTTTCCACATCGCCAAGGGTTATATCAATGTTTCCCTTTAAAAATAAAACTCAAGGGTTTTATCAACGTTTCCCTTACAAATAAAAACTTTGGTGGTGACTTCGCATTTCTTTCCGAGCGTCTTATACGCTCCGAGCGCTTCGTGTTTTTTTAGAAAGCGCACACTACCCCCTTAAGCTTTTGTTACCTTATCTGAAGTGTCCAGCTTGAAACCTCTGCAAAGTAGCACAATTAGATCCACTGCAATCCAATTAAGTATTGCCTTACTCTTTCAATGAACCACTTGAAACATATCTCTTATATGCTAGGGTGATGAGCGTGCCTTGAAACTCTATTAGATAGGTTTTGTACTCTGAAATTGACATATCCTCAGTTTGTTCCAACATTTTGTACTCGTGAGTTAATCCATCTCCAACACTTTTTAGAAGAAAACAAGTCATAAAAATTAAATGGTCTCATTTCATTCCAAAGGGTGATCCCTCTTGTTTTACACATGTAAGTGTATCTAACCAGTCATATACCACACCTTCCAACTTAAATTATATCAACTCCCCGTCTTTATATTTGAGCATCCTAATGCCCTTTGTAACCTCTCTAGACCGTTAATGAATTTCAGTGGATCCCTAATCAACCCTAACTAGCTTCTTGTTGACCGAAAACATTTGTCTGCCCTTGATTACTCTGTTGTTATTGTCCAACAACAACAACCCCCAACAACTTGTTGCACAACCCATTGTATTCCTAGTGAGGTAACAATAACTTCCATCATGGCTGGATTTCTTTGTCTTTCTCTAGGAACCTCGACATTAACTACTCCTACAACCAAGCCACGTCTGTCGACATGAACGCCACGTCCTCCATCATTTGATTTATGTCGACCACGAGTACGGACCAAACCACAACCTCTTTGTCTAGGGTCTTAAGCTTGGGCAGTAGACCCAGAACGAACTAATTTCCCTTCTAGTGTTGTGTGACATCCTCACCAAATGAAAGAAAATTGACCAAAAATAGGACGAGACGACAAACAAAGTGAGACAATTCAAAGACCCAAAAGAAATCATAAGATTAGACAACAAGTGACACTACCACAGAATGCAAATAAATTTTTGCAAGTAAATGGTGCCGCGGTTCACGATTTACTAGCAAAAATTCATTTTCATTCTATGTCTGCAGCTATTAGGACCTACAACCGGGCTCTGATACCAACTTTGTCACGACCCAAAAACACTAATCGTGACCGGCGCACGAACTAGAACAATCTAGCCCGGCAAACCTATTAATCAAACTTGACAAACTAAAAAAATATTCTGATTCAGACTACACTTCCAAAATATATATATATATATATATATTCACTGAAATTTTGACAGAGTTTCCTCTGTATTTTCAACGTTTCCAAGATTTTAATCTTGTTTATCAACCTGTATTCTCATCCAGAGTTTTAAAATGACATATTTACATAATTGTACATCACAAAATAAAACCTTCCTAAACTCCAAATAACTGCAGATACTCTAACTCAACATATACATAAACAAAAGAGACATCCATCAAAGAAGCCTACCAAAAAGAGTGACACGGGGCTGAACCTTGAGTCTACTAGCAGCTTTCTACTTAGCTGTTTGGAAATCTGAAAAAAATAGAAAATGAAAGAGTAAGTCACAAGGACTTAGTGAGAGACAACAACCACCACCAACTAGAAGGGAAACACACAAGGACACGAATAATTACCTTTCTCAAATCTAATTTCAATTTACAAATCTAATAGCAAAAAAAATTACAACTAATTGATAATAAAGTGGCACATGAAATTAACAAATTTGGAAATTTATTCAATCGAAATAAAACTTGTCATACCCCAATTTTTGACCTAAGTTTCTTTTTCACTCGTCTTTTTAGTTCGGAATTTTTCGTCGTCTCAGACGAAATTTCGACAAAGAAATATTTTAAAATACCTCATTTTTTTTAATTTCGTTCGAGTCCGTCTTTTTGTTTTTGTTATTATTATTATTTTTATCTTTATTTTTATATTTTTAGTTTTATTTTATTTAGCATTTTTATTGTTTTTTTTTTTTCCTTTTTTTACTAGTAACCTTTTTTTTTTATTATTTTTAGAATTTAATCTTTTGAGAAGACTTTTGTCATAAAATTAATGTGTTTTATGTTGTCACTTATTTGTCTTTTATTGAGTTTTATTGTCATTATTTTGTCAACCTGTCATTTATTGAGCGTTAGTGATGGTAATTAGTGTTTTAAAAGGGGAATTGGTCAGACACAAAAGAGGGGGGAACCGAATTTCACAGGAGGCCAATTCAAAAACTCAGAAGCAAAAACTATCACAAATTCATCAGCAACACAAATCCAAAAAACGTAATCGTACGGCCAGCTCCACACAACAACTTCCACACGCCCTACTCCACATCCCCAAACACAACCGTGAACCGCCCTGCCCTCTCCCACACCACACAGCCACCACCCCTATCCACTCCACAACATCACTTCCTCTCTCTCTTTTATGGTTACTTTATCTTACATAGAAAAATGATCAAAATTTTAGCATTGTTGCTACTATTACTCCAACTAATCTTTCTCATCATATTTGCCGAAGAGCTTGAAACAGTTTTTATGAGCCTGATGGTTTTAGATATAAGCCTTTTGTCCCCGTTAAACGTGCACCTGTTAAGCCTTTTATTACTGCTAAGCCTGCTCCTATTAAGCCTGGCCCTTTTAGGCCTAATCCGATTTCTATCGAAGTTATGCCTATTCCTGTTACTCTTGTCCCTGTTACGCCTGCCCCTGTTGAACCCACTGTCCCTGTTGAGTCCCATTTCCTGCTGCTTGCACCCCCTTTCCCCTTTATTTTCCATCTTTTATTTTCTTTTTTTATTATTTCTTTTCTTGCATTTTTAGTTTAGTCCTTTTGTTCTCATGCATTTTATTTTAATGTCTTTATTTTTAACACATCATGCATTTTTATTTTTTTTATTTTCCTTTTATTTCATGCATTTTCATTTTAGTTTTATTCTTAGTGTTGGTATAAGCCCTAGAGGCCAAGAGTTTATGTCAAACTTTTATATGTATCATGACTTTTATTATTGAATAAAATATGGCGTTCTTTATTACACTTGTTATAAGATAAATAAAGTCCCTAGAATAGTTAGTTCATGTGATGGAATATTAAGTGTGACTTAATCATGAGATTACATCAACAGAAAGAACACTATTCTTAAATGTATCCGTAGTCAAGCTTTAATATGAATTGGGATAATATTAAAGCATGGAGACTATTATGTATGTAGACTGATGACCACATCTCATGGGTCATGAATATGAGATATTAAGTCTATACATAGGTATAAGTATTAGGAGTAATATTTATACTGGATTGACCCATCGTGAGAATACTACATAGTATGTTATGAAATCGTCATAAGTTGTTCTCACAATGATAATAGTGTATATCACTCTTAGACCTGAAACCACTATGATCCCTAGATGTGGACTCAAGTGTTTTATTGCCATTCAAACGTTGTCTGTAACAAGATGACTATAACGTTGGTTAATGGGCACTTGACGAATCATGCTGAGGGACATGAGTGTCCTAGATGGGATTTGTCCCTCCTCATAACAGGAGATATATCTTTAGGCCTCTTGATGGAATATGACTGGAAAAATGCATGGCCATGCCGAATTAAGTCAATATGAGATATTGGACTTATTCGTTGTTCAGTATATTTCGGGATCAAGAAATATAAATATTGAGCTAAGCAAGGGTGACGTAATCTATGCCTTGTGTTCAATAAAGATATTAGGACAAAGGAGTAATCGTACACATTGATATTATCACGGAAAGGTTTCGTCAGATCACTTGACATTCTTGTCACTTGGGTAGCAGTGATGTGTTGCTAGATACCGCTCACTGTTTATAATATTAAATATAGGATTTAATATTATTGCCAACGTTACAAGAACCTATAGGGTCACACACAATAGAACGGTAAAAAGGAGAAATATAAGTAAGACTTATATGATGGGGTACGTTTAGCAATAGGCGCTAATTAGTTAGCGGAAGCTGATGGGCTAATGGGCTTTTGAAGCTCAAGCTAATTTTGTGCAGCAAGGAGTTCTATAAATAGAAGCTCTAGTGCTGAAATCAGCTAATGCTTTTCGCGTAACCCTAAAGGCGAAACGAATCCCCACTTTTCTCCCTAACCTCTGATCGCTTGGCTAGCACCGGGAATCAAAGGAAGCCGTTCGTGTGGACGAGTAGAGGCTTTGCTTACTTGCTCAGCTGTGATCAAAGAAACAGTTTCTGCACTAAGAGGTAACAACTCTATCACTGATTCATGTGATATTCGTAATGATCCAAGGAAAGGAAATCAAAAATTTTAAACTTCCGCTGCACCATGAATGTCGATTTCCCTTCACTTAGCATATTTATTTTCATGCATTTGCAATTTTGTTTTTTTTTTCATTGTTTATCATTTTGTCATTTTTATTCCTTTTTATTAGAATGTATTTAGGTACAATGTAAAGTATAAATGAGAATATGCACCGACACTCACACTTTATTTATTCCGCTTATGTCTTTCATATCTTTTTTTTATTTATTTCGCTTTATAAAAAAAAATACAAAAAAAATTAGGTTAGCTTAATTTCAAAAGGGTTTCGTGGTGATCCAACGTCACCACGAAAATTCTTCGCGTTCAGCTTTTTATTATGTTTTAGTTTTAGGTAAATATTAAAAAAAAAAACAAAAACATTCAGATATTCAAAAATCACAAAAAAATCTTTTCTTAATAAACCTTGATTTTCAATCAAGTGTCCGTTTTTTCTTTTATTTTCTTTAAATAACCATTAATCCATTTTAATAATATTTAAATCATCTTCAAAATAAAAAACACAAACCAATCCCATTTTGCCACTTGGCTTTTATTCTTAAAACTTTTTTAAAAAAAAAACAATAAAAAACACAAAAACAAATCAAACGTCATTTTTACCCCGAACTACGAGGTTTTGATCCCTCACGGGTACGTAGGCAGAGGACCTTGTCCTTCCAAATCATAAAATAAAAAAAACATTTTTCTTTTATCACTACTTTAATTCATTCCTTTTTGTGTTTTAAAAAAATAATAATAAGCAAGTTATAGCCTAAATAAATAAATAAAATCAAGAGGTTCTCGTAGAGTACTACGAACGTTTAGGGTGCTAACACCTTCCCTAAACGTAACTAACCCCCGAACCCAAATCTTTTAAAATGTGGTAATTTAGAACTTTTTCCCACCTTTCTTTTAAAAATTAAAAGTTCAGTCGTGAATCAAAATTAGTGAGTCAACGCTAATCAATAGCTTGATCTCCGAAAATCACCGCGACAGAAATGGCGACTTCACTGGGGATGTCCCTAAGAGGGTTGAGCCTAACTTGAATTTATTTAATCATTTTGTGCTATAACTTGCTTAAAAAAATAATAAGAGTGTAAATATGTGCCTATGTGTTTTTTTTCCTTTTACGTGAGTGGTGAGATAAGTCCTACACCCGGACTTGAGGGAAACATAAGATAGGATGGTGGTATAATCAAAGTGCCATACCAGGAGTAGTCTTGGGTTTTGGTACATGTGATATAACCTCACTCAATGGAGGTCTCTTAAAGGTATTACTATGTTGACATGAGTAGTCGTGTTTGACATTGTTATTTTTAAGTGACCTATGAAGTTGAGGACCTTTAGAGTTACCTTTAACCCATCTTGGCCTTTAGGACGTAGTGCGGTGACTAATCAAGAGTAGTCTTGAATTGGTTGATACGCGATACTACACTCAAACGAGACTTTCCTACGAACGTTGTTGGACCAGGAGTAGTCCCGTAATCCGACAATATTCGGAAGTGGTCGATGACTTTGGGAACTTGGTAGAACCCGTGATACAGGTACATGTGAAACCATAGTCCTTCCCAAATGGCGTGTTTACCCTTGACCCCAGCATTATGGACTTAACCTCACCATGTTTTCTCCGTTTCTTTAGCATAATCATGCATACATGCATTCATTCATAAACATTTTTTTCATTCAATTATCGAGGGACTTAAACAAGTTTTTTTAAACATCATAGAGGAGCACTAGGAAGTACACCTTTAAGAGCCCTGATTTATTGAATTTAAGGAAGCTAGGAGTCTTAGATTTTTTCTGTTAAAATCTAGCTTCCACTAAAGAACTTTTGAATTGGTCCCTTGGCTTGGTTTCTAAAAAAGGGAATTGTTTGTAATGTCTTAATGCTCAAATGAATGTTCAACTATGATGTTTACAATTACTTCAACAAAGTCCTTCGATAACAAATCTTTCTTCTTTTTGCATAAGTATAAATCATGCATCATACTGCATTCATAGTTTCTGAACCGAGTCTCATCCTCTGTTTCATCACCAAAAGGTCAATCTGCCGCAGTCAAAGAAAGTGGACCGGCGCATTCTAACTCGCATTTACAACACTATGGCTAATCGAAAAAGAATGGATCTGTTAGAAGGTGGCAGTGAATTTTGTAACACATGGCAGAGATTACTGCAATTGGGTCGCTGTTGACATTTCCTCAGTTACTCATAGGTCCAAGTAATGTGTTTTGTTGTCTTGTCTTTTCAAAAAAAAAAAATCCTTTCGTTCCGCCCGAGACGAAAGTGAACTTTTAGGGCTTTTTGCTTCATGTATTTCCATCATCAAATAAAGAAGTCGTTTTGTCCCCGACTATGTCTTTTTATTCTTTGCTCTTTTCTGGAAAATGGTAACACAAAAAACCCAAACAAAAAATATTTTATTTTATTTTCAATCAATTTCAAAAGGTCTGCATTTTTCACTCATTTTCTAAAATCAATCATCAATCATATGCAGAATGAACATCAATAAACCCGTTGAACACTGTAACCCTATGATCTCTCCCAACTTTGAGTTCCCTGTTTACAAAGCTAAAGAGGAGGAGGACGAAGGGATTCCCGTAAAGATATATCGGTTATTAGTATGACATGAAAGCCATTCAGCCTCTTGAAGAAGCATTTGAAATGATTAACTTGGGTTCCGAGGAGCTGCCATTACAATATTCCTGGTCGAATCCCAGATGAACGGTGCCATCGAAGCTACCAAAAAAAAAAACAAAAGTACAAAAAAAACAAAGAAAGAAAAATACATCAAAAAGATGGTGCAGAAGATGGTAACCACCTACAAGGACGTGCATGAGATGTTACAGAATGCTTTTACACGGATATCGTACTTCAGTGCGTACCTTAACAGGGGCAACCCCCTTCTCTTTAGTGTATGGCATGGAAGCGGTACTCCATGTGGAGGTTGAGATCCCATCGATGAGAGTTCTGATGGAGGCCAAATTGTCTGAGGCTGAATGGTGTCAAAGTAGGTATGATCAGCTGAACTTGATTGAAGAAAAACGCATGGCTGCCTTGTGTCATGGTCAACTATATCAACAGAGGATGAAGCAAGCTTTTGACAAGAAGGTTCGTCCTCGTGTGTTTCAAGAAGGAGATCTTGTGCTCAAAAAGATTTTATCCTTTCAACCCGATTCCAGGGGCAAATGGACGCCTAACTATGAAGGCTCATATGTCGTCAAGAGAGCTTTCTCCTGTGGTGTAATGACTCTTACGACTATGGATGATGATGAGCTTCCCCGTCCTGTGAATGCCGATGCAGTCAAGAAATACTTTGTCTAAAAACAAAAGAACAGCTCGGTAAGTCGAAAACCCGAAAGGGCGGCTTAGGCAAAAATGAGCGTCTCGGTGGACCGAAAACCCGAAAGGGCAGTCCAGGCAAAAATTAGAGACATGAAACAGAAAATAATTATCCTGATAGGTCGAAAACCCGAAAGGGCGATCTATGCAAAAGTTAAGGATCAAAAGACAAAGTAACTGCATCGTTTTGGTCTCTACTCACTTGGGGCATTTTAGCGGTCAAAGAAACTCTGAATCTGAAGCATCTAAACAGTGGAATTCAAAGTTGTCAAGGAGAATAACGGTTATTGTGTTCAATGTACCTTCCCCTTATATTTACCATTTTCCAAACTTTGTGAGACCCGTGGAGTCATGCCGTTGGCGGGCCACCACTCTGTTAAATAAATTTGAGCCTGTGCCTTTTATTTGGAATTCCCATTTATTCTGTTTATAAAATTTCTTCTACTTTTGATGGTAGTACTTGAAGCAAAATATTTTTCAAAAAAAAAAAAAAAATCATAAATTTTTTTATATTTTTGGAAAGCATAGACAACAAACACATTCTCTCTGAACTCATGAATAAGTGAAGTGTGCGTCAACAGTTATCCTGAGAACGGACAAACTCTGCAGGTTAAACATGGTCAATTGCTTGAAAAAAAGAAAGAAGAAAAAGAAAAGAGCTCGATAGGTCGAAAACCCGAAAGGGCGGCCTAGGCAAAAATGAGCGTCCCGGTGGATCGAAAACCTGAAAGGGCGGTCCAGGCAAAAATTAGGGGCATACAAAAAGAATATATTCCCGGTGGACTGAAAACCCGAAAGGGCGGTCCACGCAAAAGTTAGGGACTCAAAAAAGAAAAAAAACAAAAAGCATGACCATAGAAACACCAGTTCTTCTGCCAGGTCTTTGGATTAACACGTCTCCCCCAGGAAGTGTTTACTCCCCGCCAGTTGTTGCATACATCGGACCTTACCCCGCCAATGTTTTGATATGTCCCCAATGACATCATCTCCCAATGAAGATTGCTGAGTGTTTGTACTGCGTCGTCGGTCCACTTTCCATCTTACATGTCCAGTCTTGTCTCATCAAGTCCATCAGTTATACTGTCCCACAAGTCAATCCTCCAAACAGTCATACAAGTCGTATTGTCTTACATACATTCATACATTCATGCATACACAACATGCGCATAACATCATCTACTACATGGTTGCATTAACCACCCTGAGTCTTGTTTTTCATACCAATTAGTCATGAACAATTTTTAACTCTCTTTGTCCCCAAGCGTCATCCCCAGTGTGTCTGGTCCAAAGATGTCACCCTCTTTTCGCCAAGTGACAGTTCTTTAATGAACAGCTTGTGCATACCTTTTACCATCGTGTCGTCAGTGGCAAGTTCGGCTACATCTCGAGCAGCTGACATTTATCTCTTACCTTCTTTAAGCTACCCTCACAATGGTAGTAGGTAAAATATTTTGTCTGCCTTTTTTAAGCTATCCGCACACCGATAGTAGGCAAGGTCTTCTCCTTTTATATTACCTTTTTTAAGCTATCAAGACACGATAGTAGGTAATACATGTCATCTGTCTTCTTTAAGCTATCCATACAACGATAGTAGACGGTGTCTCCTTTTATATTACCTTTTTTAAGCTATCAATACACGATAGTAGGTAATACATGTCATCTGTCTTCTTTAAGCTATCCATACAACGATAGTAGACGGTGTCTCCTTTTATATTACCTTTTTTAAGCTATCAATACACGATAGTAGGTAATACATGTCATCTGTCTTCTTTAAGCTATCCATACAACGATAGTAGACGGTGTCTCCTTTTATATTACCTTTTTTAAGCTATCAATACACGATAGTAGGTAATACATGTCATCCGTCTTCTTTAAGCTATCCATACAACGATAGTAGACGGTGTCTCCTTTTATATTACCTTTTTTATGCTATCAATACACGATAGTAGGTAATACATGTCATCTGTCTTCTTTAAGCTATCCATACAACGATAGTAGACGATGTCTCCTTTTATATTACCTTTTTTAAGCTATCAATACACGATAGTAGGTAATACATGTCATCTGTCTTCTTTAAGCTATCCATACAACGATAGTAGACGGTGTCTCCTTTTTATATTACCTTTTTTAAGCTATCAATACACGATAGTAGGTAATACATGTCATCTGTCTGTTTTAAGCTATCCATACAACGATAGTAGACGGTGTCTCCTTTTATATTACCTCTTTTAAGCTATCAATACACGATAGTAGGTAATACATGTCATCTGTCTGTTTTAAGCTATCCATACAACGATAGTAGACGGTGTCTCCTTTTATATTACCTCTTTTAAGCTATCAATACACGATAGTAGGTAATACATGTCATCTGTCTGTTTTAAGCTATCCATACAACGATAGTAGACGGTGTCTCCTTTTATATTACCTCTTTTAAGCTATCAATACACGATAGTAGGTAATACATGTCATCTGTCTGTTTTAAGCTATCCATACAACGATAGTAGACGGTGTCTCCTTTTATGTTACCTCTTTTAAGCTATCAATACACGATAGTAGGTAATACATGTCATCTGTCTGTTTTAAGCTATCCATACAACGATAGTAGGCGGTGTCTCCTTCTTTTACCCTTTTTTAAGCTATCATTTACATGATAGTAGGTAACATCGGTCTTTGTCTTTGTTAGGCTATCGTCCTGAATCAATGCGATAGTAGACATTTCCTTCCCCAGTGAAACTATGTTATCCCCCAGTGGAGTCGGATCCTTTGCTTTAACCAACTCGGGTATCCTTTTGTTTTGTTTTACCCCCAGTCATGTCATTTTCGCCGTCTTGCATTCACATTTGCATCACGAGCATTTCATACTTTCTTTTTTTTTTTAGGTCTAAAATTGGCGTACTCTGTATTTAAGTCCCTTCGATCCGTCGAATCCAAGGTTTTCTCTCCAAATCTCCGGACGAAGAGACTTAAATAGGGGCATCTGTCATACCCCAATTTTTGACCTAAGTTTCTTTTTCACTCGTCTTTTTAGTTCGGAATTTTTCGTCGTCTCAGACGAAATTTCGACAAAGAAATATTTTAAAATACCTCATTTTTTTTAATTTCGTTCGAGTCCGTCTTTTTGTTTTTGTTTTTATTATTATTTTTATCTTTATTTTTATATTTTTAGTTTTATTTTATTTAGCATTTTTATTGTTTTTTTTTTCTTCCTTTTTTTACTAGTAACCTTTTTTTTTATTATTTTTAGAATTTAATCTTTTGAGAAGACTTTTGTCATAAAATTAATGTGTTTTATGTTGTCACTTATTTGTCTTTTATTGAGTTTTATTGCCATTATTTTGTCAACCTGTCATTTATTGAGCGTTAGTGATGGTAATTAGTGTTTTAAAAGGGGAATTGGTCAGACACAAAAGAGGGGGGAACCGAATTTCACAGGAGGCCAATTCAAAAACTCAGAAGCAAAAACTATCACAAATTCATCAGCAACACAAATCCAAAAAACGTAATCGTACGGCCAGCTCCACACAACAACTTCCACACGCCCTACTCCACATCCCCAAACACAACCGTGAACCGCCCTGCCCTCTCCCACACCACACAGCCACCACCCCTATCCACTCCACAACATCACTTCCTCTCTCTCTTTTATGGTTACTTTATCTTACATAGAAAAATGATCAAAATTTTAGCATTGTTGCTACTATTACTCCAACTAATCTTTCTCATCATATTTGCCGAAGAGCTTGAAACAGTTTTTATGAGCCTGATGGTTTTAGATATAAGCCTTTTGTCCCCGTTAAACGTGCACCTGTTAAGCCTTTTATTACTGCTAAGCCTGCTCCTATTAAGCCTGGCCCTTTTAGGCCTAATCCGATTTCTATCGAAGTTATGCCTATTCCTGTTACTCTTGTCCCTGTTACGCCTGCCCCTGTTGAACCCACTGTCCCTGTTGAGTCCCATTTCCTGCTGCTTGCACCCCCTTTCCCCTTTATTTTCCATCTTTTATTTTCTTTTTTTATTATTTCTTTTCTTGCATTTTTAGTTTAGTCCTTTTGTTCTCATGCATTTTATTTTAATGTCTTTATTTTTAACACATCATGCATTTTTATTTTTTTTATTTTCCTTTTATTTCATGCATTTTCATTTTAGTTTTATTCTTAGCATATTTATTTTCATGCATTTGCAATTTTGTTTTTTTTTTCATTGTTTATCATTTTGTCATTTTTATTCCTTTTTATTAGAATGTATTTAGGTACAATGTAAAGTATAAATGAGAATATGCACCGACACTCACACTTTATTTATTCCGCTTATGTCTTTCATATCTTTTTTTATTTATTTCGCTTTATAAAAAAAAAATACAAAAAAAATTAGGTTAGCTTAATTTCAAAAGGGTTTCGTGGTGATCCAACGTCACCACGAAAATTCTTCGCGTTCAGCTTTTTATTATGTTTTAGTTTTAGGTAAATATTAAAAACAAAAACAAAAACATTCAGATATTCAAAAATCACAAAAAAATCTTTTCTTAATAAACCTTGATTTTCAATCAAGTGTCCGTTTTTTTCTTTTATTTTCTTTAAATAACCATTAATCCATTTTAATAATATTTAAATCATCTTCAAAATAAAAAACACAAGCCAATCCCATTTTGCCACTTGGCTTTTATTCTTAAAACTTTTTTTAAAAAAAAACAATAAAAAACACAAAAACAAATCAAACGTCATTTTTACCCCGAACTACGAGGTTTTGATCCCTCACGGGTACGTAGGCAGAGGACCTTGTCCTTCCAAATCATAAAATAAAAAAAACATTTTTCTTTTATCACTACTTTAATTCATTCCTTTTTGTGTTTTAAAAAAATAATAATAAGCAAGTTATAGCCTAAATAAATAAATAAAATCAAGAGGTTCTCGTAGAGTACTACGAACGTTTAGGGTGCTAACACCTTCCCTAAACGTAACTAACCCCCGAACCCAAATCTTTTAAAATGTGGTAATTTAGAACTTTTTCCCACCTTTCTTTTAAAAATTAAAAGTTCAGTCGTGAATCAAAATTAGTGAGTCAACGCTAATCAATTGCTTGATCTCCGAAAATCACCGCGACAAAACTATTTCAAACTTTCAATATTGTAAAGAGGTGAAAACCAAGTCCACAATTTTAAAGAAAATATAAAAATCAGTTATAATTAAAAGAAATCGAAATAATCAGTTTTAAAGAGAATATAGAAATCGGATACAATTTGATAAGATCAAAATAACCAACTTTAAAGAAAGTATGGAAACCCAACTTTAGTGAACATAATTAAAATGGGTGAATCGAGAACTAGCTCCATCTCGTTGATAGCTCTTTCCTACTAAGAGCGGCCTTTCTCTTGGTGGTAGCTCCATCTAACGGATAGCTCTTTCCTCTCGACTCAAAACAAAATGTAAAACATTTTCAATTAGGGAGTTTACATCTCATTGATAACCCTCTCCTCCTAATGGTGACATTTCCATTGGGGCGGCTCCATCTAACGGGTAACTCTCCCTAATCGTAATCACACACTAGGTGCACCTAGGTCGTCATTATAATCGTGATTCTGAACACAAAATTCTCAAAACATTTCAAAATCCATATTTTACCATGTTGAGTCAAAATATGTACCATCAAAACTCAATCGAAAAATCTACCACTTATACTCATAAGTAAATCCAAATCCAAATCAAATCCAAATTGAGTACATATTAATATCGAAATCTTCGAAAAACACAAACTTCAAAACCATGCTTTTCAACATCAAAACTAGTCAAAACTAGTTTCAGGAATATATCGAAAATAGAAGTTACCTCAACAACATATTTTAACAATCATATCAAAACTAGCACGCAAAATATGTTCAGTAGCCTCAAATAAGGTATATATTAATATCAATATCGATGACTTTGAAAATAAATAACGATGACGAGAAAAATGTTCAAAGGTTGTGTTTCCCCGTTTTAATAAATACTTTTATATAGAAATAAGCAAAATATCAATAATAACAATAATTAAAATATATGATAATGATCGTCATCAACTCACAAATATGACGAGTCACCTACGTTCCTAGCAATGTCTTTCGGAATAACCACCGGAGCAATTCTCACCCAATCTGAACATCATACAATGATTTCAGCTCTTGTTAAAACCTATTTAAGGTCACATTATTAATAGATAAAAGAATAAGATAAAACCCCCAATTTGTTATACTTAGGGTTTGAAAGTGACTCATGAAAAACTAAAATTTTACTATCTATAATAGTTCCACTACTCATCCAAGCTAGATATCAACTCTAAATTCCATGAATCATAAAGTTTTACCTCATAAAGTCTCAATGAGAAACTTTCAAGAGATGGGTATCCTTCTCCTTTCTTAGAGCACTAACACTAACCCCAAAATATTACCACATAGCACTTGTATTATGAGATAACTTTGTTTAGATGTGAAATTGATCTCAAGAGTGTTTGAATTTTGGAAGGAATTTGGTGAATTGGAATGAGAATAAGAAATGGAGAAAGGGTTGGGGAAGCTTTTCGGTAGGCAGAGAAGAGAAATGGAACCTGTTATGAGTTGGAGAGAGAAAGAAGTAATGGTTGGAAAATAAAATGGGCCACATGAGTTTTTATTTGTGTTGTGCTTGTGTAGTTTTTTTGTTTTTTTGTTTTTTTTTTTAAAAATTAAACGTGTGTTTCAACTTGAGTAGGGGTGACAAATTAATCCAATGATCCATCATCCATCCAATTCATTCAACTATAAATATATCAATTACACAATAAAATCGTCAATGGATCGAATAGATTCCATACATACTGATCGTACCTGATCAGAAATGAACTACCGGTGCAGTTTGAATGTGGTGGTTGAGCGCTGTATGCGGTTGCTGGAACGGCGGAGGGTGTGTACCTGTAGACACTCTGACGCTCAAGTCAGTATTGAGTCAGAAAGGGGTTGAGAGAATGGAAATAATATAACCTTAGAGACTGCAGAGAGTCACATTTATACAGAGGTGGGTGTTGCAGAGTCATTGTCTGGCACACGTTTGGCTAAGCCAAATCTAATAATCTTTCCATATCAATATGACAGATTCGACAAGGAGACGAGAGTCGACAATTTGCAAAATTTTCAAGACCTAACACAATCTAAAATTCCAAATTAAAAGACACTAGTATAAATTAATTTCTTTTTCTAATTTGGAAGCAATAAGGAAAAAAAACACAGACAATGGGAAAAACAAAAGACAATATGTGAACTCCTCTGTCTCAAGCACATATGTTAAGTTTGTCCTGCTGTCGTGGGCTGTCTGGACAAGAACCGCCACGCCATCGCTGCTTTCTCACAAGATTGGCTCATCTATGGGTAATGGGGCGCCGACGGGATGATATTCGCTGAAAAGAAGTTTCTTTTTGCACAGAACAATGTTAATATTTGAAGAGGTGACATGTAAAAATAGTTGATGTGGCGTTTTATGATTGGAGAACGGTAGTAGCAATAGCTAGGGTATTGTATCTAAGTTTTCTCCTAATAAAAATACCTAAATACTCCCTCCGGTCCTTATTATAAGAAGAAAAACCAAAAAACATCAAAAACAATACACTTATTAATTAGGGTAACTTTTTGAATATTTTTACAAATATACCCTCATAAAAAATTGTGAAGCATTAAATACACTGTAATAACCCACTTATGCGAGGCATTTAACAGTGTTATAGGAATTAAACGTATTGGAATGGCAAAGTCGTAATTAATGAGGCAATGTATATAAATGGATAATTATGAATATTTTCACAATTATCACATTTCCCTTCTCTCTAAAAATCAGAATTTCTCCCCTCTCTCTCTCTAGAATTTTCGATCCACCCTATCCTTCCTCCTTAATCCATCTTTTCATCCTCAAACACTTGGGTTTCAAGCAATCAAGGCTTTGTAGAAACTTGGAGCAAGAAAAACTAGAGAAAAACCAAGAAAAGTGAAGTTACAAGTTGGAGTTTTGGATTGAAGCCAAGCAAGCTTGCTACCAGTCATTAGGTGAGCTCATCTTGGGTTTTAGAACCCTCATGGTGTGAGTTTTTATGAGTTTTGGTTCATAGGAGAAAGTTATAGAAAGTTTGGAATTTTACCCTAATTTCCTTGCTAGACTTAATCCTTGTTTGTAAGTGTTTTTAATTGATGTTTTATGATAGAAAATCATTTTTAACATGTTTTAGAAGCTTGGGTAACCTTGAATGAGCAAAAAATGGTGGAAAATCACATTTTTACACATAACTGTGCTGTCACGGTCGCTGTAGCGACGGGCTGTCGCTTGTAGCGACCAGGTTCTGTCTGTCTGCGCTTGTAGCGACGGATCTGCGCTTGTAGCGACAAGCCTGCGCTTGTAGCGACCAACTGGGCGCTTGTAGCGACCAGGTTCTGTCTATCCGCGCTTGTAGCGACGGATCTGCGCTTGTAGCGACCAAGCCAGAAAATCACCACTTAATTGGGCTGTTCTGGGGGTTTTGGTGCGCGCGGGCATGGCTCTTTGGCAACTGACTTTATATATATATTTTGGAAACCTTAGCCACCATTTTAACTCATTCTAAATGCTTCCCAAAGTTTATAAAAGTATAGGAACAAGGATTGTGTTAAGCTTGGAAATGTCGGGTTTAAGGTTTATTGAATAGATAAACTTCTTATAGTGGCATATGACACTGATGTGCCTATTTTCCTTGATAGGAAAACAAGGGTTATAGGATGGAAACAAGTTCATAGTTTATCCACTTTAGGATACAAGGTAATAGGAAAGGTTTAACAGTTATAGTAGGCTTATGAGAACGATAAGCCAAATACCATATGTCATAGGCTAAGAATTATAGGAATTGTTTATATGATCAAAGTAATAGATATGTATATTTATATATACACTTATTTTCTCAAAGTCAAAGTATAATAATAATTCAAAGTCAAAGGCATGTTCAGCAGACTCCGGGATTCGCCGGATGGGATTTCTCCGAGAGGGTTATCCACATGCAATTTCATAGGGAGTCCGGTGTTAGCCTGATATGATAGGAGTTTCACCGGTTCATAGGGAGCTGTCCTCGGGGTTACTCCACCCGGGCCGCACTCCGTAAAACGAACTCAGATTAATTGTTTGTTCAACGCTAACAGCTAACATAAAACACTTTATTTGTTTTATGATTCATAGTTATAGTTACAGTCACAGGAAGTTTATAGTTCAGACAAGTTAAAGTTAAAGTTATAGGCAGGTTAAAGACTTGGCGATTCTAGAATTCCCCTAAATTGCCAAGGTAGGCATGGCGACCCTAGGTTCCCTGAGGTTGCCAAACAGTAGGTTGGGTAGAGCTCACTGAGACATTATGTCTCATCCCATTCCTTCTGGTGCAGGTTCACAGGCAGGATCGCAATCAGCACGCAACAAGGGTAAGGAGAAGGCTACGGACTGATCGTGCTGTTGTCATCTGTTTATAGTTTGGATGTATTATATGGTTATGTTTGATGTACTTGTGTCAAAGAGGATTGTATAAACTTTGGAATGTAATATTACAATGTGTTGTAATATATTTGAATGAATTTATATATTGTAAATTAATGTATCCAGTACGAAATTTTAATACTCGTATAAGATCCTAGGCAATCTTATTATGGGTGTTACATACACCCACTAATTTTAAAAAGACAAACATTAAATAAGGGGTATAAAAGTCTTTTAAATAATAACTACACCTTAAAAGTTGTGATATTTCCTTATAAATAGGACCAAAAATTTTTTTGAAAATTTTCTTATATATAGGACTGGAGGGAGTAGTTTAATAAAATTATTATCTCTTTCGTTTTTTTATTATTATTTTTTTTTAAAACATGTTTTTTTATTATTTGTAAAATGGTGAAATGAGGTTAGCAATAAAGAACTCGTTTGGGTCAAATTCTTCTCTCACTCATTTGAGATTCTTTCTTTCTGGCGCCGCAAAGCTTCAACTGAACAAATCGCCGCCGTCACATTGAAGCAACAACAAATCGCCGCCGTCACATTGAAGCTTCAATGAGAAAGTTAAGCTGTCTCTCTAACCCATTTTTTCGTATTCCATTTTTACCCTTTTTACACTCACACTTCACAACCCTATCCTCTCACTCTCATTCTTCCCGGCGTTGCAGCATGAAAGCCTTTGCACCAAACGTCATTTTCGTTCAAATGTTGAGATCAATGAGAAGGTTAGGTTCTCTATATAACAACCCCTCTTTGCGTATTCCATTTTTACCCTTTTTACACTTTCACTCTCATTCTTCCCATCGATTCAATTCCAATCATTGTGATGTTGATAATGCAATTTCCTCATTTCATCACATGCTACAAATGCGTGATACTCCATCCATTGTTGAATTTAACAAGATTTTAACTTCTCTTGTTAAGACTAAGACCCATTACAACACTGTTATTTCCTTTTTCCGACAAATGCAATTCAACGGAATTGTGCCAAGTATTGTTACTCTGGGTATCGTCATCAATTGTTACTGCCATCTACGGGAAATCAATTTTGCATTTTCTTTGTTCGGAAAGATTCTCAAGATAGGTTATCATCCGAATACCATAACCTTGACTACTCTTATCAAAGGTTTGTGTCTTAACGGTGAGGTGAAGGAAGCTCTTCACTTTCATGACCGTGTGGTTGCACATGGATTTTTCATGGATCAAATTAGCTACGGGACCTTGATCAATGGATTGTGTAAAATGGGAGAAACAAAAGCTGCCTTGCAAATGTTGAGAAAGATTGATGGGAAATTGGTCAACACCGATGTGGTAATGTATAGCATAATTATTGATAGTTTGTGTAAAGATAAACTTGTAATTGATGCTTATGAGTTATATTCTGAAATGATTGCAAAGAGAATTTCTCCTGATGTTGTCACTTTCAGTTCTCTAGTCTATGGATTTTGCATTGTTGGTCAATTGAAAGAAGGATTGGGTTTGTTCCGTGAAATGGTATTGAAAAACATCAACCCAGATGTTTATACTTTTAATATATTGGTTGATGCTCTTTGTAAGGAAGGAAATGTGAAAGGAGCTAAGACTCTGTTAGCCGTTATGATGAAAGAAGTTGTGATGCCAAATGTTGTTACCTACAATTCATTAATGGATGGATATTGCCTCGTTAATGAAGTGAACAAGGCCAAACATGTGTTAAGCACTATTTCTCGAATGGGAGTGACTCCTGATGCTCATAGTTATACTATCATGATTAATGGATTTTGTAAGATTAAAATGGTCGATGAAGCCTTGAGTCTCTTTAATGAAATGCGTTGTCGAGGAATTTCTCCCAATACAGTAACTTACAATTCTCTCATTGATGGTTTGTGCAAATCAGGTAGAATCTCCTATGCTTGGGAGCTTGTTGATGAGATGCGTGATAATGGTCAATCAGCTGATATAATCACTTACAATTCATTATTAGATGCTTTATGCAAAAACCATCATGTTGACAAGGCTATTGCATTAGTCAAGAAAATTAAAGACCAAGGGATTCAACCAAATATGTACACATACAGTATACTTATTGATGGACTATGCAAAGGGGGACGACTTAGGAATGCACGAGATGTTTTTCAAGATCTTTTGATTAAGGGTTATAGTCTAAATATTCAAACGTATACTATTATGATCAATGGACTTTGTAAAGAGGGCTTGTTTGACGAAGCAGAGGCGTTGTTGTCAAAAATGGAAGACAATGGTATCATTCCTAATGCCGTAACTTATGAAACTATTATCCGCGCACTCTTTCATAAAGACGAGAATAAAAAGGCAGAGAAACTTCTTCGGAAAATGATTGCTAGAGGTCTACTTGAAGAGTAACTCTAGGTAAGATAATTTCTAATTTATTTATTTATTGTGATTTATTTATTTATTTTTACCATGACGAAAACTATATAATCATTGTGATTTATTTATTTATTTTGTTGATAGCTGCATATACAAAATAAGGTGGAGTACTCAATGTTCTCACTATCACTTAAATTTTAATCAAGAAGCATGTGTTGTTGTTATGTTCATTTCAATATTAGAATGGTGTCAATGGTTGGTTCTTTTTTGTCTTGACGTAGTTATCCGTTACCTTTGAAATGTACTGTCGACCACCTTCATTACTTTTAAGGATTTTTTTCATTCAGTCATTTACTTTTAGGGATATGCTGACCCTTAAATAGAATCTCTTTGGTTCATTCTGTCAAACCTGTTTCATAGTACACCAAGGCATCATTGGCTGCAAATAGTGCAGTAGAAGTTGTTCGAGTTTGATCGACCACCCCTTCCATGTGACCATCCACCATGACAACCTTTTCTTCCATGGAGCTTCGATTTGAAGCTACTACCTTTGTCCCTAAATTTAAGCCCATTTGAAAAAGAATTTTGTTCTTATGTCTCATTTCAAATTATTAGAAACATTACTTCAAATACACCACTAATTAATACTATTAAGTGTCTTGAGAGACAAGAAGTCAAATTTAGCACATCCATTTACAAAAGAATATTATAGGAACACCCATACACAAAATGGACACATTATATATATCACCGAAATTTCCTAATATATGTGAAAATTGCAAAAAAAAAAAAAAATCTAATTTCATTACCTTGATAGCTCCGATAATGCGGGTTACACGTAGACTAATAAACTAGCCGAATAGACTCTAGAATGTTTTAAAATTAGTTAACCATAACTGAATTAATTACAGATTTAGTTACGCTGAATTGGAAGTGCCAGTTGTAACAAGTAACACTAACTGTCAACTACTAAGTTGTGGATATAGATTTATGTCAGCTGAATCAACTTAAAGATTTAGTTATGCTGAATATGGACAATCTGGTTGTCTGGCAACTAGATGCAATTTGCAGAAAAAGTAGTCAGTTCGGGTAAGTAGTTGTAAAAGCCTACGTCAGAACTTGGATGTGGATGGGAGTTAAGATTTCAGGTTTCTCACCACTCTCTCACCCCGACTTTAAATTCTGCAGGGTTCTTTGGATTTCAATATAGTTAGAGGTCAGTTATGATAATAACAGGGGAGGTAACTCGTGACAGGTGGACCAACGTGTTTTCAAAGAATATAATCTAGCATGGTTTAATGTTTCTGCATATGGTTGTTGGTTATGCTATCATTGGATGATACCTTGTATGTCTGTATTAATTGTTATCCTGTGGTAATTATAGATCAAATAGAAGATAGTCCAATACCCAAAGATTGGGATAGTCCCTAGAAACATTTATGATAGAACATTATGATGGAAGGATTTATAAATAAAATTAAATAATGATTTAGATTCAACGTTTTATTTAGCATTCTATATCATGTAAATTATGATGTTTTTTGGTCCACACAGCCGACCTCATTTTAATTGCAGGGAAGAAGCTTTTGCTTTCATAATTGCTTATTTCTTATGATGTGTTAACATAATGACTAGTGTTAAAAACATAGCCTTGTTTATTTGTATCATTTGAGTTGTCTTTGGGATTAAAAACCATTGCTCAATGCTAATATTTTCTTTTGAAGCCAGAGCTGCAAAATTAATTGTGTTCTGGTGTTAAATTGAACATAGTTTTATAAAGAACATGTGTGGGAATTTTGGGTACCTTTTTTCTTGATCAATTTATCTCCAGGAATGTCTCAAGGATGAAAACAACATGTTTACTTTGTTCCTAAACAAACATAACTTACAAAGATCTAGTTACTTGAGATGCTAAATGATAACAAAACCTGATGAATAATGATATGATGAATGGACAAAACAGAGTGAAGTATGGCGGTAGAAGGAAATAGTTTTAATGCTTACTTCGCATACACCAAAAGGAATTATAGAGAAAATTCCGTTCTCCACCGGTAAGTATTGGTGCTTTTGTGTTGATTAGAAAGTCCTTAATTGTGTTGCAGTACCTAACAAAGTTCTAACATCAGTCATATAGGAGCTGCTTGATGAATTGGGAGGGGCACCGCGTGGTGTGTTCACCCCAATTCTTTTTGTTTGTTGATAGGACTCCTTTATCTGCATTAGAAGACAAAAACTATTGTTCAGTAATAGGGATATGCTGACCTTAAATTAGATTCTATTTTACAAAAACTAGAACATTGATACAAGTTTTTTTTTTTAATACTATTATTTAATTGGTGATAAGTTACCTGATTGATTTTTCAATGTGACTTTCAGTTGGATTATTGCTTCGCTCTCAACTGAGCATCTTAATTTTTTATGATGAAAGTCCTACAATTGGCTTCATTACATCATACTAAGTTAATTGCATGGACTCCTTATATCTAGTATAAATTAATTTTTATTTTCTTAATTTTATTTTAGGTTGCTTCAATTTGACTACGGTATCTTGAACGATAAAAGTTGGTTGAATTTGCATGGGGTGGATGGACCTTTGAATTAAAGATGCTGAAGAAGGCTTAGGAAGATTAAATACAGTGGCAGCTGGTTAATACAGGTAAGAGTGACAAAGAGGTTAACTTAGGCTTTGAGAGTTTTGAAAGGTTACCAACAAGCTTAGAGGTAATAGCAGTACCATGTTTTTATCTTTGTAGATGAGTTGACACTTCATTTTTTTATGTTAGTCGAGCAAGTCTGAATGTAACTTAATAATACTGGAATGGGAATTAGTTTTTTATTTTGAGGTTTCTAAAAATAAACCAAAAAGAAGTAGCTTATTAATTAACAAGCCTTCTTTATGACTATTTCTTTATGTCTTATAATATATTGTTAAACTGAATTGTAGAATGTGAGATATAAATAAACTGCTGCGAATTTCAGCGTCGCTTTGATTTAATTACACCTCAGTCTTCTTGAATTGATATGTGCTGAAGAGTTAAGATGAAGGTTTGTGAACTTCGCATCTATCTGGCATCTAGAAGGGTTTATTTGTGCTTGATACCCTTCAGGCTAGTTTACATGTTTTGACGACCTTTCCTGTTTGAAGGCTTCAAATACCTCTTAGTTGATTTGATTTTAGGCTTAAGAATACCCACAACGAGTACGAGCACAAGTAATTCCCTGCAAAAATGAGCGGTCTGAGTGTTGGTATGGATGGACATTGGAATTAAATAGGTTGAGAAAGGCTGAGGATTGGGAGCAGAGAAAAGGAAGATGTAGTAGAGTGGGAGTTGACTGTTTCAGTTGAGATTGATGAAGAGGTTTAGAAAAGAGGTAGAGCTAGAATTGTGAGAGTAAGATTGAGTTCGACAATTTTTTGTGTTAAGATGTTAGTAAGAAATTGAATAAGAGACTATATAAAAGAGTGGGAACTAGAGTTGAACTTATTTAACTATTGTGTCAGTTAGAAGGTTGGACAGAGTGTAAATGGCTAGATATAAGATTGCAAGTTTATTCAGGTTAGGTATATTACTCGACACTTAGGCAGAGAACAGAAGAGCAATGGGTTTAGGTCGAGAAGTGTTTTTTTTGTTGACCAAAACTAGAACTGTTTTTCATGAGCCGTTGAAATTGTAATTGAACTTTTGGAAAGGTGAACATAAACTCTTCAAACCTTTTCTCCATTCACGTGTGTTTCCGGGTCATCTTTCTGCAGGTGTACACATTGTTGTCAAATAGCGGCTATAGCGGTGCTATAATGCTATTATGTAGCAGAAATTGAATAAATTGCTATGGTTCTGTGGTACACTGTTTACTACAAATTGTTGTCAAATAGAGGCTATAGCTGCAATATAGCATTGCAGCATAGCATAATTTGAACACCACTATTTTTTCACAATTCACGATCGACAATACTGGGAGTACATAAATTCTAGGTATATCCCATGGTTCACAAAATAGAGAAAACAAAGAAACATACCAAACTTCTCATATAGATGAAAACGCAATGCTGGCTATTGCTTTTGTGATGGTCACAAGTCTTAAATTGCAGTGGCAAATGCTTGATATTTCAGAAGTTTGGTGGCATATGCTCCTAGGTTGTAATTGCTCTTGCAATATCACATAAGGTCGTGGACTACACATGACATGATACAAAGTTATAATATAGCATATGCACTATTTAGTTTCATGCTATGCTCTCAGTTGTTTGGATGTGTCATTTAATATGCTAGTTGGTTCATGTTCTAGCATTTGGAATTTTGTACTCTGAAGTGTTTGTGACTAGGACACTTTTGTACTCCTCGTGCTATAGTTTTATTCTTTTTGGCTTGTCCTTGTTCTCAAATTGTGTTTGAGTTAGAATACCCAGTGGCGTATCCAGGACCCTGAGTCAAGGGGTGCATACTTTTTTGTCTAACAAAATTTAAAATTTTTCACCGTAAAAACATCGCACGTTTTAGTCATCCAAAAATCAAAATATTTCTATTTGCACAAATAGTCGTCGTTTTTCGTTTGATGTTGCTTCAAATTTTAAAATTTTTAAAAAAAATTGAAACTTTATCTAGAATATTATATAAAAAATATCATCAGCTTAGTTGTCCGAGGACTAAAAGTTATTTAAGTCATTCTAACTTCTAGCACTTAGAAATTGAAAGAGTAATTTTATCAATAATAGATAGATAATTATTATGACTGTCTCCAAATATAAAGGAAAAAAAGAAAGAAAAATATAAAAGTAGGGGAGAGGAGAAATGAAAGAATTACAAAAACATAAATGAAGAATGTGGCAAAAACAAAAAAAAACGAAGTTATATAATTTGCATATAAAAAACATCATTGTGAGAATAGCCAAGTGGTAGAACTTTTATCCACAACCACAAGGTCATGTGTTCGACCCCTTGCTGTGCCTTTTTTGAATAAACTTAAAACTAAGCTGAATTCTGTAGTAATTAATTAGTTGCGTCAGTTTGCTACAGCTGATGTGAAGGATTTTGGGGTGTAAGTGCAAAATCTATAACCTTAAAGTGCAAAATAAATAATCCAGGGTGGTCAAAATGTAAAAATATAAGATTATTGGTGTAAATTTTCAAAATCCAGGGTGTGCAGGTGCACATCCTCACACCACACTGGATCCGCCCCTGAGAATACCCCTTAGAATTCGTTCTTTACAGGGTACTTCTCTGGTGTTAGTATGTTAGGTCAGATACACTGTCTTGCTCTGGTGCTATCTTGAATCTGGTATTTTTATGAATTGGTGTAATCAATATATATTTTGATGAATTCCACTTAATTTAGCAAACTGAACCATATGTAACATACAATTCCAGTGATCTACTTTGAGTTGATTTCTAATTTGATTTTCAAAATAACCCTTCAAATCATGAATTTGATTGAATCACTGTTCAGTTGTTGAATGATATGATTTGAGTATTGAGTCTGCCCGTGTTGCTTGATTGTTAATACCAAGCTTAGTATATGACTTATGAGATACTATTTTTTTTTTTTTTTGAGAGATGACTTATGAGATGAATTTTTGGGTTTTTACTTTCAACATTTTTTTTGTTGTTATTATAATAAAGAGGTTTGTTGATTAACTGATGCACATATTCCTTAAGCCAATTTCAAAACATATATTTGTAAAGTGTATCCATGCAATATCCAATAATAGTCAAGTTAATGACTTCAAAGGATTAAACATTGTAAATCATGGCAACACTTGTATTCGGGGCCGGTTCTATGAATTTGGATGCCTTGAGCGAATCATGAGATAGTGCCGCTATAAATTTTTTAACAACAAATACAAAAGGATAAAAGAAATAAACCGGAAAGATTATTGCACATTTTCATTTGACATTGTGCAGAAAAAAAAAACACGAGTATGAATGTTTGAAATATGAACCAACTGGTTCTAAACTAGGGTCATGCTTCAAAGTCTACACTCAACACTTAAGAATTTATTAACTAAAGTGAGCATGTTTTACACAAAAGCACACATGGATCATAATTCAATGTTTATATTCATAAACCACTATAAAGAGACTTCTTCCTCCTTCTCCTCCAAGAATTCGTTTGATTTTTTACTATTATATCTATAAAAAAAAATTGTATGATTGTTAAATAGATAAATGAATCGTTTGGTACCTACTCTTAAGAGACTATATTATATTTATACATCACCGACACTTATGTTTTTGCTATTGTCAAATGTCAATGACTTGTGATAACAAAATTGAGATGGAGAGGTTAGAGATTAAGAATTGAAAAGAAATGATACACATAAATTCGAGTAAAATAATATGACTTTTTGAGTGTTAATATATAAGAGCTAAAAATCTGACTATTAATATATATATATATATATAGATAAAAAAATAAAATTTTGGTACCCCTAAAAATATGTTGTCCTTGGGCTGCCCCTCGGCCATGCTCAGGGCCACCCCTGCTTGTATTTGATATGTTTATAGTTTGTTAGCTTATCCAATAATCCATGCAATATCCATTTATTACAATACCACTTCAAGTTGATACATCAAAACCTATGATGCCAAAAAAGTTAGAATGGTTGCAATCAACTGAAAGCGGTTACCTCTTTTCATGACAAAAAAAGCTCGAACATTTGCCTCGTATCTTTGTTGACTAAAAGACGATGGCGTGGATATGAACAGAGTTAGTATGATGCCACTCTCTTGGTTTTGTTTTTAATTTTAATGTCAGATTAGAGGTGCCGGTAACAATTTTTCTACAAAGTGCAGAGATTTAAACCAGACAAAAAAAAATTTGTGAAAGTGCAAACATCAATGACATATTTAAGTATCAATACTATATATAAAGAAAATATGGTGTTTGGGGCCAGATTTTTCTTATTTCAATTATACCTTTAAGCAAATTTGACTATAAGAATGCTATTTTGTTGGTGTCATTAAAAAAAATAAAATTTGTTATATTTTTTTGAAAGATATTATATTTGTTGTTGTTGGTATCATTGAAAAATAATAATTATAGTTAATTACAATAAAAATGGAAAATATCTATTATCTATCTATACCTATAATTTTAATCAAAATTAAAATAAGTTTAACCAAAATTTCATAAAAAAATTGTTTATAATTTACACGCGTTAGCGCAATAAAAAAGAGTGGACAGACGGGTACGAAGTGACCATTTGAACGCTAACTATAAGAAAACAAATGTCAAAATCTATGTATGTTGAGTTTTTCTTTGTTTTTAATATTTTTGAGTTTGATTTATATGTTTTTTTAGGGGAGTTTATTTTTTTTTAAGGAGGAGTTTGATTAATAATATGTTGTTGAATTTGATTTTATTTAGTTTTAAAAATATAATTAAAAAATAACAAGACCCAACCGATTTTTACGTAAAAAAAATACTTGAAAATATCAAATCAAATTTGGTTTTATACAATTTTCAAGATTTTTGAATTGGTTTTTTTTATAGGCCAAGATTTTTGAATTGATTTTTTTATAGGCTAAGAGAGATATTGAAGTGCAAGCTATAAAGAGTAGGCTTTAAAATAGTTTATCACCAAATTAAGTCTCCAAACAAAATTGATAGGTTATTAACTAGTGTTGATTTCATCTTTGATTTGCTAATTTTTGTATCTTCGTTATTGTTTATTAAGATATATATTTTACATGCTGAATAGACGGTGGTTAGCTTAATAATTTACATTTATGCTGTGCTAAAGAGGATTAGTAATAACAAGTAATATATACTACTTTCATTTCTTGTTTCAATTGATTTTGTGTGGACTAATTTTTATAGTTTTAATCATTTTAGCCTCTTCAAGGAATTTTTTTAGATTTATTTCTCTTATATTTACGAAGACTAAAAGAATTTTTAGTATCATTTCACATTAATTTAAGACTAGGAATTTTTCCATTTTATTTAATTTAATATGATCAAATATGATAAATTTTCACATAGGGGGAAATTCAAAACTCTGGTATTTATATGTTGGTATCTTCATGATAGTACGTTCAAATTTTAGCATTGAATGTCTGGGAATCAAGATGTTATTCTTCAAAAAAAAAAATGTTTGTTAGCCTTGGGAAAAGTTTTATATTATTCAAAGTAAGAGATGTTATTCTTCTATGTAAATGAATACCACTTTTTCTTTTAGCCTGTGATAAATTATGATTATGTGCATTATTTTTTTTCCCCTCTATTTTAAGCACTGGTATTTAGGCTCTCATACCCTTATAAACGATTTGGTGTTTCATTAATTTTGTTTCCCTTTACCAATCTTGATTTATTTGTCGAAGACACATTGTGGATGTGGTGTTGATTGTGAATGAGTTAGTTGACTAGGTAAAGAAATATGTTAAAAACTTAGTGGTCTACGAAATTAACATTCACTTTATTTTTAAATAATGTTATTTTTAGAAAAACTTAGAAGGTGCAAATAATAAAAGCCCACTAATAAAAGTCAATTTGTCAGACCCAAGTCCAGAAATCCTAACCCTAAAGTCACTTTTTCATTTTGTTGCTCGTTCTCTATATAAGACGCCGTTTCATCTCATTTTTCCTCCATTCCTTCTTCAACTTTTTGTATTCTTCTTTTCTTCTCCATTTTCAATATCTTTTTTCTTGGTTCTCCTTCTTGATGTATTCTTGCAACATCTAATTTATCTTGTGAGTGTTACTTCTTAAAAAAAAAATAGATTTTTAGTCGAAATCAGACATGTGATATTCTCGATCTAATAACTTGACCAAACTATGTGTTTGATATCAAGTCAACCAACTTTGTCCTCTCGATCAAGCATGTTATTCATAAACAATGATGAAAGTCAACAAGGTGATGGCGATGATATTTTGAAAATAAGGATCAATTTTTAATTATCAAATCGATGAAGTACCAAAGGTATGAAATCAACAACAAATCCTTATTATGATTTATATTTGTTTTTCATCATATAAACTTATATGCATATCATATTATTTCCTTTTGTTTTGGATCATCCAATTTAATTATGACATTTTTAATATTCATCGCCTTGCAAAGGACACTATGTCATTGATCAAACAGTTGTAAAATTTCAAAAAATAAAAATAGCATATAAATTAACAAATTTATACATGGACATTCTTCAAACTAAATTACATGTCTCATGTTAATTTTTTTTTTTTTAAATAATCTAAAACTGCATAAGTGTTAATCCGATATATATTAAAAATGTTGAAAACAATTCATAATAAATAACTTACATACTTCAAAAAAAATACATTGTACTAAATTTATTTTTTATATTATAAGTCATCATAAATAAAGTTATTAAAAATTATCTTATAAATGAAATTAATGTTAATAACATAACATTGTTTTGTAATAATTGTGTACAAAGAAAACTATGTGATTATTTGTGTGATGTATTATGATATTGTCTCAACACTAGGAATGCAAGTGTTGAACACTGATGGATCAATAATAATTGGGCTTATTTGACAAGCCCATTATACCACAACTCAAGACAACAACAACAACCGATACTGCTCAACTCTCTTTCTGTGTTATTCTTCTTCTTCTTCTTCTTCAAATCTTCAATGAAGCTTCAACAAAGTACAACATCATTCAATTATTCATTCTCTTTCTCTGCTACTCTTATTCTTGAAGTCTTAAATAGTGTTCAACTTCAATTATAACATGAAAAAAAAAATTGGGAAAAATCCATGTGTGGTTATATCCACACCATGCCCTACACCAGATCTACCCCTGGTGATACCAAATAAACACAAATTCCAAATCCAGTAAATATATTCTCAAACCACGAGAAGTACGCAAGAAAAAGAACACATAAAAATATTTTGTCTTTGGGCAAACAATAGAAAAAATTCACTTTGTATCAGCAGTATGGCTTATCACAGCCTTACCACCTGCATGCACTTGTATCTACTGGATATTTTTAACAGGTGCATGCAGGTGGCAAGGCTGTGATAAGTCATACTGCTGATACAAAGTGAATTTTTTCTATTGTTTGCCCAAAGACAAAATATTTTTATGTGTTCTTTTTCTTGCGTACTTCTCGTGGTTTGAGAATATATTTACTGGATTTGGAATATGTGTTTATTTGGTATCACCAGGGGGAGATCTGGTGTAGGGCATGGTGTGGCTATAACCACACATGGATTTTCCCAAAAAAAAAAAATCATGTTATGATTGAAGTTGAACACTATTTAAGACTTGAAGAATAAGAGTAGCAGAGAAAGAGAATGAATAATTGAATGGTGTTGTACTTTGTTGAAGATTTGAAGAAGAAGAAGAAGAAGAAGAAGAAGAAGAAGAAGAAGAAGAAGAAGAAGAAGAAGAAGAAGAAAGAGAGTTGAGCAGCAGTTGTTGTTGTTGTTTATGAATAAGCTCTAACATTTAGGGTTGAATTAATATCTTGAGTTGTGGTATAATGGGCTTGTCAAATAAGCCAAATTATTATTGATCCATCAGTGTTCAACACTTGTATTCCTAGTGTTGAGACAATATCATAGTACGTCACACAAATAATCACATAGTTTTTTTTGTACACAATTATTACAAAACAATGTTATGTTGTTAACATTAATTTCATTTATAAAATAATTTTTAATAACTTTATTTATGATGACTTATAATATAAAAAATAAATTTAGTACGATATATTTTTTTGAAGTATGTAAGTTATTTATCATGAATTTTTTTCGACATTTTTAATATATATCAGATTAACACTTATGTAGTTTTAGATTATTTAAAAAAAAAATTAACATGAGATATGTAATTTAGTTTGAATAATGTGCTTGTATAAATTTATTAATTTATATGCTATTTTTATTTTTTGAAATTTTACAAGTGTTTGATCAATGACACAGTGTCCACTACAAGAAACACTGCAGTTTGCCAGGGATTTAAGCCAGGAGTATGCACTCCTGGCAAAAAAACGAGGGATAAAGCCAGGGAAGCTCCTGGCAAAATGCCAAAGCAAATGGTGCGCACATGCTTCCTTATACCAGGGGCAAGCCCCTCGCAAAATGCTACTGGCCCTGGCATAATTCTAGGCGGGAGATTTGAATTTCAAAAAGGGGACAAAGGTGCAGGTTTGTCAGCCATTTGCGAGGGCCTTACCAAGGGTTGACCCTGGGACACGACAAACAAGGCTTGACAAGACCAAGCTCTGCAAAAGGCTGGAAAAGCTGGCATGCGAGGGGCATAACCCTTGGGAAAATGTGTTAAGGCCTGGCTTTTTCTGACCAAACATTGGACCGTTCTGACGCCAATTTGCGAGGGGCATATCCCTCGGTTTGGCCTTGGCATAAAATGTACTATATTAGCGTGTTTTCTTACATCAGTAACTTAGAAAAGTTTTAGAAAAAAATTTTCCCTTCATCTATTCTTCCTTTCGTCAACAGACCTCTTTCTTCACACAACACACACCAATCTTTCTCCAACAGCACTAATTTTTATTACTTTGGTAAATCTCTTTATACTTATATTTTCTTGATTCAATTTTTATCTTATATATATTGACATATAATTTCTTCTTTGTCATTTGAATGTCAAAGTGAAGCTGCCTCCTCCTGTGATTCTTTGCTCAACTTGGTTTTGGAACTTTTCTTTGTGAAGCTTGAACAAGTTAGTAGTTTCTCTACTTTAAATTATTGATATGTTATAAACACTAGTACAGAAAACACTTTTTAAATCGGGTGAAAATGATTTTTTAAATCGGTTCTGGGTCCGATTTATTGGTGGCTGACTTAAAAAACTGTTTTGATTTTTAAGTCGGCCATCCTTACCCGATTTAAAATCTTTTATTAAGTCGGTTCACCCGATTTAAAAGCTTCTAATTAAATCGGGTTAACCCATTTAAAAAGGTTAAAAAGGTAAAAAAAAATCAGGTTTTTAAGTCTGGTCACTCATCCCATTTAATAAACATAATTTAGATCGGTTCAACCGATTTAAAATCTTTTATTAAGTCGGTTCACCCGATTTAAAAGCTTCTAATTAAATCAGGTTAACCCATTTAAAAAGGTTAAAAAGGGTAAAAAAAAATCAGGTTTTTAAGTCTGGTCACCCGATTTAAAAACTTCTAAAGCAACAAAACATGATTAGGTAAATGACATTGAAATTTGTAAACTGAAGATGAAGAGAGGAGAGAAGGATGATTGGAAAAAGGAAAAGGGTTTCAGTTTGGGTTAGGTGATGGTGAGAGCAAAGATTCAATTGAGGTGGAAGAGAGGATTGAGTAAACCGATTGAGGTGGGAGAGGGTTTGAGGGGAACAATGAGTAAGATTGGGTTTCAAATTGGGTTAGTGATGGTGAAAGCAAAGCTTTAATTGAGCAAAGATTCTTGTGAGAGGGTTAGTACGTGATGGTGAGAGCGAAGCTGAGAGGGTTAGTGATTGGGTTTCAGATTAGGGGAAAGTGAGAATGAAGAATAAAATTGTTTTATTTTAATTTTAATATGAAAATGACTTTTTAAATGGGGTTACCCGATTTAATATGTATTGGTCTCAAAATCCTTTCCTCCGCATGACTTTTTAAGTCAGGTGGATCACAACCCACTTAAAATCCTTGAGCTAATAAGTGTATTTTGTACTAGTGAAATGTTGTTATGTAATTTTTTGAATATGTTAATAATGGCTGAATATATAAGTGTATGTATAAATTTTTTGGATCTGTTATATATATTTTTTTTGGAATAATGATGTTAATTAATGGCTGAATAAATTAGTGTATGTATAATTTTCGAATTTTTAAAATAATAATGTGTTATATTTCAAATTTTTGTTTTTTAGAATAATAATGTTATATTTAGAATTTTTTTATGGAATGTATAAATTTTTGAATTTTTTTTTTAGTGTATGTGTATTGCATGTTGAATATGTTTTTTTAGGGTATTTTATAATTCAATTTTTTTTTATACATGTTGTTATATATATTGTTTTATACATGTTTTTATATATATTTTTTAGGGTATGTTATATCTGTTAAATATATAGTATTGGAAAATAAACATAGTCTTATATTAAGTTTTTAATAATAACATTAGGTTTCACTAAATTGTGTATACTGTTTATTTTAATTTAAAACTTTACTTTTTAAAGTTTAATTTGAGAAAAATGTTATTTATTCAAATTTTAATTTTAATGGTGTAATAATTTCTCCAATATCAAAACAGTTTTTTTTTTTAGAATTTTAAATTGTTTATTTTCAAGTGTAATAAATTATAATAATGTTTTTGATATGAAATTGTATTTTTTTACTACAAATCTATTTTTTCTTAATTATTAAAATGAAGTAAAACTTTTTTTTTTAATCTAAAACAAATTATAATAATAATGTTTTTGATATGAAATTGTTTTGTTAACTAAAAAACTTTTTATAAGTAATTGGAATAAAAAAATTAATTTAAATGAATAATTATTAAACTGATATTATTTAAAGACTAATTTTTTTAATTATAAAAGTGTTTTTAATTAGTAGTACGTAAAGAAAATTTTTGGCGTAAAAAAAGTTCGCTCGTAAAGAAATTTCATGGAATATTTTTAGTTAGTATACAAATATTTCGCGCGTAAAGAAATTTCGTGCAATTTTTTTAGTTAGTATTCAAATATTTCGCGCGTAAATTTTTTTTTATTAAAACCTGTTTCGCAAGTGCAAGTGGAAGACGACGCCCACACAAGAGTGTCGATTCTGAATGGCGATGACGACCCTTATCCAATCTATGGTGAAGAGGAGGAGGTGGAGAGCGAAGAAGATGATTGAAGTTGGACCCTTTCTTGTGACTTTATCTATTTTTTTTCTTGGTTTGTAATATTTGGGGAAGCTTCTTATGCTTCCGGGTACAATTTTCACTTATTGCTGCATGGTTTGTAATATGATTTCGTACAATTTTAATTTCACTGCTGTTAGACTTAATTTTCACTTATTGCTTCTTATGTGGATGTATTGATTTGATAATGCAATTGATAGCCGTGTTAGTTGTGAGAGTTGCATGATTTAAGACCATGATTTATAGTTGTGTGCATTGTCAAGTCCGTACGTGAACATCCATGCACTCATAGTCAGTCGATAGTTGCTTGGTTTAAATAAAGATCCAAATGTGGCTTGATTTAAGATCAAGAGATTTCAGTGCGGGGTTTAAGATCTCGAGTATTCATAGGTGGGTGATTTAAGATCACTATTCATGGGGGTGTGACTTTAAGGTCTTGATTTATAGCTGTGGGATCACTCAGTAACAGACCTCTGATATCCAAAACTTTGGTACCACATGAATGTAGAGTCGGATTAGGAGCATTACATTCACATGAGTCGTGTTTGGTAATGTTTTGGTGTGAACTTGTGCATTTATGTGATAATTGTTAACTGTCGATGTGTGGAAATTATGGAATGATTCACAACTGTGCAATTGGCAATTTATAGTTGAAATGATGATTTAGCTGTTGGTGATGAATAATGACGTGAGAAATACAATTTAATTGATGATGATGAATTAAGACGCGAAGTTACAATTTAATTACAATGTGGTATGATTAAGTTGGTAATTATATAATGATGAGGGTATGCTACGAATTTGTGAATTATGCATGAGTAGTAACCAAGCTTTATGTATTGATGATTATTTGAATGCGATATGTATGTTGAGTTATGTAACCAGGCTCGTTTGTTTAGATGTATATGTGATGATTGTTGATGTTGCTTGCCTGACATACATGCGTTTATTATTCTCTTATGTTGAGCATATATCTTACTCTCTAGTGGCTTTATTGTCGCCTCATCTGTGGGTTCAACCCTTGTGGAAATAGACTTGCAGGTTGAGGATTAGTGCTCGGTGAGTTGTGATGAGGATGGCGTCATGCCTATTCTCTGTTTATGTCGCTTTTACTGTCGAGGATGTCAAGATTAGGTGCTCTGATCTAGGAGTCCAGTGTAATATCCTGCTTAAACGTAACTTTTATCAGTATTAGAGGAATTACGAGCGAGTAAGGGCAAAATTGTAATTATGAGCTGCAAGGGCTTTATATAGGGGAAAGTTAAGATTTTCTTCATTTCCTCATTTCCCTTCTCTCTCTAGAATTCAGATTTTTCCCTCTCTCTCTCTAGGATTTCGGCCATCATCATCAACAGCCTTTAATCCATCACTTTTCTTCCCAAACCTTGTTGGATCACAAGCAAGCTAAACTTTGGGAAGCTTAGAGCAAGAGAAAGCTAAAGAAAACAAGTTAAGAGGAGAAATTCCAAAGCTAGGGTTTTGGTAAAAGGAAGATTGGCAAGATCTGCAAGTATTAAGTGAGTTCCGTAGTACAACTTATCCCTTTTGGGTCATATTGTGTGAGAATCACAACTTAATTTCTAAGGCTTAAGGAAAAAGGATATTTTTTCCCCTTTTGATACATATGCTTAATACATGCTTAATCCTTGAACCTAGTACGTTTTTATAGTTTAAAACGAGTCCTGGCATGTTTCAAAGATCACTTGGCGGTTGGGTACCAAGATTTTGAGGTTAAAACAGAAGTTTCAGGATTCTGAGTTCTGCTACGATCGCAGAGCGACCAGGACTTTGCTCTGCGAAGCTTCAGACGCATAGTCAAACTTCAGACACAGAATGAAGCTTCAGACTCGAATTACTGTTCAGACTCAGAACGAAGCTTCAGACTCAGAATTATTGTTCAGACTCGGAACAAAGCTTCAGACGCAAAATTACTGTTCAAACTCAGATGCACCCTTCAGACGCACCCTTCAGACTCTGACTTCAGACGCACCCTTCAGACTCAGACGCACTCTTCAGACTCTGAATGATCAGACGCAGGTGCTCGCAGTGCGAATTTAAGGGTCGCAAAGCGAAGTGGTCCTGAATGACTTTTTATTAACAAACAGTTGTATCAAGCCCATGATCTTTGAGATGCCTTGGAACAGAGTTACTTATGAACCTTCAAGGATTAACCTAGGATAAACATATGTATCATACAAAGTGATGGGTAGTTTTCCCACAGGATTTCAGGAAGAGGAACATGAATTATTACAGATGGGATAGTAAGCCCATAAGTATGACATATGATAACGATATGTCTAGAACCTATAATGGGTTACCAAGAATATAGAGGTATTCAGATTAAAGTACAAGAGTACTAGGAATGTTCTCAACATTCAAGGATTCATATGAGAATAGTATCAGGTATGTTAAGGGTTAGTTTTTTAGGATACCCTTAACCAGGCAAGTTATAGTGTACCGTAGGCAGAGGTATCAGGATTTTTCCCCAGTTTCAGGTACATTTCATGTACATCAGGACGTGCCTCAGATGTTCACGTCAGAGTGACACTGAGGGTTCACGTATCAGGTCAAGAAATTATACAGATTATATGTGTATATATATATATATATATATGTTGACAAGTCGTGGCACAGGTACGCTTCAGATTATTCTGGATAGGCCAGCCCGTTAGGGAGCCTACATGACAACTCATATATATATATATATATATATATATATATATATATGTGTGTGTGTGTGTGTGTGTGTGTGTACGGAATAATTAATTATCAGGATAAACTTTGTGTCTTCTAGGTTCTCGCAGTTAGAGAGCGCAGGGGGTTCCAGTCATTGCTGGAATGGGAGGAACTTTCCGCGAGGATAACCACACATAAGTTTAGTGTGTCTTCTGTGTTCTCGCTAGTTAGAGCACATGGGGTTCCAGTTACAGCTGGAATGGAAGGAACTTTCCATGAGGATAACCACACACACAAGCAAGAGGAGTCCAGTGATTAGCCTCAGATAGGAATTTTCACCGGTTATCAGGGGAATGTGCTCCGGGGTTACTCCACTCGGGGGCATTCCGCAAAATCAACTCAGATAATAATGTTTGTTACACGCTAACATCTAACAGTTAATTTATCAGGAAAACATTTTAAATGTTATCAGGCAGGAATTAATATCAGGCAGATGTTAGTTATCAGGCAGGTATCAGGTAACAGTTATCACGCGGTGATCCTAGGTTTCCCCTCGATCACTGAGTTATCAGTTTGTAGTCTAGTTTTCATGACTACACAGTTTAGCAGGAATAGGCAGGTTTAACCTTATATGGGTTGAGTTAGAGCTCGGCGATCATAGGTTTTCCCCAAGATTGCTGATAGTAGTGCATGGCGACGCTAGGTGTCCCTGAGGTTGCCAACAGTAGGTTGGGTGGAGCTCACTGAGACATTATGTCTCATCCCAATCCTTTTGGTGCAGGTTTACAGGTAAGCAAGAGGTTCATGATGAAGTTCTTCAGGGAGACGCTGGATGGAGTGCAGTTGCTCGTCATGTACCAGCTCAGGAGTTTATCAGACTTAAGTATAAGTAATTGTAATGGTATTTGAATAATTGTATAAACGAGCCAATTGTACTCATTCAGTTGTATTATTATTATTGAAAATTTTAATGTATCAATGTCATACCCCAATTTTTGACCTAAAATTTCTTTTTTTTTACTCGCCTTTTTGGTCCGGAATTTTTCGTCGTCTCAGACGAAATTTCGACAGAGGTATTTTAAAATACCTCATTTTTTTTAATTTCGTCCGGGTCCGTCTTTTTGTTTTTTTTATTATTTTTTATTTTTATTTTTATTCTTTTAAATGTTTTTATTGTTATTTTATTTAGTGCTATTATTTCTTTTTTAGTTACCTTTTTTAATTTTTACAGCTGACTTTTTTTTTCTTAAAGGAGACTTTGTTAACGATTTATTTTGTTTTAATTTGTCATTTAAGTTGCCATTCACTGACCTTTATGGACAGTGATGGCAAATTAGTGTATATATTATAGAGTCAGTCAACAGTAGCAAGGGGGGACACGGTCAGATAGTCATCATCAGAGTTCAAAAATACTGTGACACAATCCTTCACAAACACCTTAATTTCCCATTATCACAAAAAAAATAAAAAAAAACTATCATCCACAAAGCCACTCACGGCCACAACCACTTAACACAGAATCAAACACATAACCATACCAAACCACCACAAAGCCACAATCAAAAACTAAACATCATCCCTCCACGCACACAACCCACACGGCCGAACCAACTCCACCACCATCAAACATACACAGCCGCGCCACCACCTCTAAGCCACCACCTGGCCGCGCCACCCAAACAACCCCAAATCCAAACCGGATTCACCACAAAAATCCGAACCAAACTGAAGCTACCCCAGAAATCTGAACCAAACATATTCACAAAACCACACGGACTCCAACCACCACCCAACAACCACACGGCCACTTACCACCAACATCACACACGCGGTCCCTCCTCCCTACGTGCCATAACCAAGCCGTAACTACAGCCACCCTACCCACGACCAGGCCAACAAAACCAGCCCCTAAAAAACAAAACCGAATCATAACCTCACAAACACAAAACCACCGGTCCAAATCAATAAGAAAGAGAGGTATAGGTTTCATTTTTTGTAGATCTAGGGTCTTTGATTTTGTTTTGAAAAAAAATAAGTTTAGAAGTGTAAAGAGGAGAGGGAGAGCTTTAAGAAACACTAAAACTTTTTAAAAAAAGCGGAGTTTTTCAACTCCGGCGCGGTGGCGCCGCTGGCGGCCGCCACGCCGGAGGAGTTCTTGGCCGGAGAATTTTCAGAGAGAAGAGAGAGAGGGGCGGTTGGGAGAAAGAGAAGAGAGAGAAAGCCTTTGCAAAAATGAGAAAAAAAACCGACCCTTTGGGTATTTATGGGCCCTGAACCGGTTTGGTTCTTTTGAACCAAACCGGTCTGGTTTATTTTCCTCTTCTTTAGCCCAATGGGCTTTACACGCCCCAGTCCCCTCTTCCTGATTTTTTTTTCAGCTTGCTAAATGCACCTCCCATCTGCATCTGCACCCCCTTTCCTCTCTATTTTATTTTCTTTTATTTTCTTTCCTTTTATTTCTTTTCTTGCATTTTAATTTCAGTTTTATTTTTATTCTCATGCATTTTACCTCACTGTCTTTATTTTTAGCACATCATGCATTTTTATTTTTTTATTTTCCTTTTATTTCATGCATTTTTATTTTTTCTTTTTATGCTTAGCATATTTATTTTAACGCATTTGCAATTTTTTTTTCTTTCTTTTTTGTTTATCGTTTTGTTATTTTTATTTCATTATATTAGAATGTACTTAGGATCAATGTAAATATAAATGAGAATATGCACTGACACCCACACTTTATTTATTCTGCTTTATGTCTTTTATTTTTTTTATTATATATTTCGCTTTACAAAAGAAAAAATACAAAAAAATATTAGGTTAGTTTAATTTCAAAAGGGTTTCGTGGTGATCCAACGTCACCACGGAATTTCCTCGCGTTTAGCTTTTTAGTTATGTTTTTAGTCTTAAGTTCATTATAAAAAAAACAACAAAAACATGCAAATAACCAAAAATAAAAAATCTTTTCTTAAATAAACCTTGATTTTCAATCAAGTGTCCTTTTTTCTCTTTTATTTTCTTTAAATAACCATTAATCTACTTTAATAACACTTGAATCATTTTCAAAATTAAAAACACAAATCAATCTCATTTTGCCACTTGGCCTTTATTTTATCTTTAAAACTTTTTTTAAAAAACCAATAAAATATTAGGTTAGTTTAATCTTCAACAACTCTGTTTTTGCTGTCAAAATTCAAAGTTCACTAAAACTCTTAGAAATTCTTACAAACTTTTAATCTTAGAATTTCTTAAGTCTAGAGTCTTATTCCTGTGTTGTATTAAGTGAACACCTCTGATATTTGATCAAGTGTTCAACCCAAACTTACTTTCTTTGTAATTCAGTTTGGTTCAAGTCTCAGTCTGCGTACTGAGCATCAGAAGTCTCATTACTTAGTGTTCTAAGCAATTAGAGTCTCATTCCTTTGTGGTCTGAGCAGAGAGTCTCATTACTTGGTGTTCTGAGCAGGAAGTCTCATTACTTAGTGTTCTGAGCATTAGAAGTCTCTTCCTTTGTGGTTGAGCAACTGGAAGTCTCTTCCTTTGTGGTTGAGCAATTGTAATCAGTCTGATTATAGTTAAAATCTCTTGTTAGTAACAAGGGGACTAGACTACTTCCAACTTGTGGAAGGAACTAGTATAAAAACATTGTGTGTCTCTCTTTCCTTCTCTCTTTTCATTTGAATCTGCTGCAATTAACTTTGATAAAAGTTCAGAACCTGATTCTGAACTTAACATTTTTTTGAGAAGAAAAAGAAACCTAAGTTTTGAGTCCACACAATTCAACCCCCCTTCTTGTGTGTTTTTCCGACCTTCAGTTGGTATCAGAGCTCCGGTTCTGATATTAACACTTAACAGTGTGTCAGTGAGATCCTGAGAAAAACATGTCATCAGAAGGTTCACCTCCACCCCCTCCCAGAAGTCAAAGAGGTACTGGAACTTCTGTATTATATGACTAAGGTACAGATGATAGAAAATCTAGGTCACACAATAAACCCCCAATGTTTACTGGTGACCCAGAAAAGTTCTCATGGTGGAAGAGCAAAATGTACAGCCATATTATTGGTATTGATGATTCACTATGGGATATTATAGAAGATGGAATCACTATTCCAGTTGATGAAGAAGGTGTTGCTATCAATAGAAGAGGCTTGAGTGATGCAGAAAGAAAGATATATAGAAAGCATCACAATGTGATAGGAATCATTGTGGATTCCCTACCTCACACTGAGTACCAGAAGCTGAGTGACAAGTCAACAACCAAAGCCATATTCACATCCCTCTGCTCTAACTATGAAGGTAACAAAAATGTTAGAGAAACTAAGGCTAATATTCTTGTTCAGCAATATGAACTGTTCAGAATGAAAGAGGATGAAAATATTGAGACAATGTTCTCAAGATTTCAGACTCTGGTTTCTGGACTTCAGATTCTGAAGAAGAGTTATACCACAGTTGATCATGTGAATAAAATCCTAAGAAGTCTGCCATCTAAATGGAGACCCAAAGTAACTGCTATTGAGGAAGCTAAGGATCTAAATACTCTAAGTATTGAAGATCTTATAAGCTCCCTCAAGGTGCATGAACTGGGACCTAATGAGGATGAGTCTATTAGAGAACCTAAATCAATAGCACTGAAATCCAAAAGAAAGTCTGTTAAAGCTCTGAAAGCTATTGAATCTGAAGAAGAATTTCCTGAGGAAAATTCTGAAGAAGATTCAGAAGCTGAAGAGCTTGCAATGCTTTCCAAAAGAATTCAGTATCTAATGAATAGAAAGAAGAAATTCTCTAACAGAAGCAGTAATTTTAAAGGGTCTGGTTCAAAGAGGGAAAACCAGAAGGACTGCTACAACTGCAAGAAACCTGGCCACTTCATTGCTGAATGTCCTGATCTTCAGAAGGAAAGGTCAAAAGAAAAATCTAAGAAGGCCAACTCAAAGTCTAGTAACTTCAGAAAAAAACTTAAGAAGAGTCTCATGGCAACATGGGATGATCTGGACAATGAGTCTGAGTCTGATGAAGAGGAAGCAAATCTGGCTTTGATGGCAACTACATTTTCTGATGCAGAATCTTGTTCAGACTCAGATGATGAAGATGAGGTATATTCTGAACTCACTAGATCTGAATTAATTGAAATAGTTAAAGATCTTATGAGCCACCTCAAAAGCAAGTTAAGAGAAATAAAATCTTTGAAAAATAAAACTAACTTGCTGTCTGAGGAAAATATCAAACTTCAGAATCAAATTATTGAGTTTGATGAAGAAGTTAGAGAACTCAGAGATGAGGCTCATAAGAAACCTGAAGAAATTCCAAGTGAACATGAAATAGCTCTTCAGGACTTCATTTTAACTGGAATCAATAGAAGTAAAGTTGCTTCTATGATTTATAGTATTTACAGAAACAAAGGTGAAGACATTGGTTTTAAAAATGATTCATTCAATTCTTCCAATGAATCAAAAACATCACCTTGGTCTGAAAATATTTTGAGTGGCACTGAGGTGTGCTTTGTGCCTGCTTCTGACAGTTCTGAGAAACTGAATTCAGCAGATACTGAGACTGAGTCTGAAGTTCTGAACTGCTCAGACTCTAAAGCTTCTGAACCTAAGGGTAAGATGAAGGCAGATGTTAAAACCTTGCCTAAATCTAAGCCAAAAGGTAATGCAAATACGTCATTATCTCCATTACATGGGTCTGCAATAAACGTTCCTGGTCGAAACGCTCAACCTACGTTGACCACATCATCTTTGTTGTCCCTTAGACAACAAATGGATGAAAGTAACCACGAAATGGTAAATATGTTAACGCATCAAATTGGAACAGTGTTCAATCCTATGATTCAGAACACGAACCAAAGTTACCAAATGCTAGCTACAAAGAAAAAAGTTCCAAAAATTTTCCGATTATATAGTTTTTAAAAAAAAAAACTAAATTTTTGAAATATGAAAAAAAATCAAAAATTATATAATTTTAAAAAATCAGAATATAAATATTTGAAAATTAAAATATGAAAATTAATTTTTTAATAAATTATATAATCTAAAAATTTATAATTTTCGAAAATTTTTGAATATATAATTTTCAGATTTTTTTTCACAATTTTTAATTTTAATTTTAGATAATTTATTTAGATTTTTTTTTTTCAAATTTTTTTCTTCAAAATTTCAGATTATATAATTTTAAAACAATTTAATTTTAGTTTTTTAAAATTATATAATCAATTTTTTTGGAAATTTATTTTATGATTTTGAAAATAATTTCAGATTTTTAATTTCAAAAAAGAATTTTAAGGATTTTTAATTGTTTTTTTATTATTTTTTAGGATTTTTAAAGTTAAATTTAGATTTTTTTTCCAAAATTTTCAAATTATATAATTTTAATTTTTGAAAATTAAATAATCTGAAATTTTTTATAAATTTAATTTCAGTTTTTAAAATTTTTAAATATATTTTTCTGCTTTTTTATTTCTATTTTTTTATTTTGAAAATAATTTTATGAATTTTTAAATTGTTTTTTATTTTTAAAATGTTTTTTTTAAGTTTTTAATTACGTGGCATCCCACGTCATCGCTACATGGCAAAAGTTGCATAGTCAACAACTACCACATGATCAAAACCATGTCAAATCAGCTGTTAAATGGGACCAGATACTTTTTTAAAAGACATAAAATTTTGCAAGGGTGTTTTTAATTTTTTTTACCAAGGACCAAAAGTAAAACGAGCGCTATTTGCAGAGACTATTTGCATATTTAAGCCTATTTAACGCTAAAGTCAAAATTATTTACGATTCAATGTCCATCCAAACATATTTTGACAAATAAATAATTATGAGAAACTAGTATATCAAAAAAGTGAATAAATAGAAAATAATGGTCAGATCAGGCAAACCCATGACCCACATAGATTTGATCCTGACTTTATAATATGTGATCTAATTACAAATAGCATGGATAAGACCGACTTATTTATAGAGTCGGCCTCTTCTATTAGACTAGATTGAAATTTCACACCTCTATATAAAAGTGACAAATCAATAATAATAAAGTGGACACTAATTTGAGACCAAAATAGTAACTAAAAATACGTATAATATATAAATAAGGTCCGGTTTGGTTTGAGCTTATGAAAAATAGCTTACGTAAATAAATAAATTTTTATTTTAATTTATAAGCTCTCACTAACGAAAATTGTATCTTCATAAACTATTTTTTTATAAACTACCTTAAAAACTGATAAATAATACATAAAAACTTATTTATATGCATAAACTATTTTATATAAGCTCTAAAATAAGATAATCCAAACGGACATTAAATAAATATAAAATTATATTATTGTCACTCACGCACTCACTCTTAATTTGAAACCCTACAATCTTGGCGTGTTCAAAGCCTTATAAACCGTCAAAGTGAAACCCTTTTCCTTGTTACATTCTCTTCATTCTTCTTTTTCGGAGAAACCCTTCAATCCTTCAGAACACCATGGTTTGTTTTTCTTCTTTGTTTTGTTTTGTTCTGTTTTTTCCATTTCCTTTTTGGTATAGTTTTAGTTTTTGTTGTTGTTTTATGAATGTCAAAGTGAATTCATACATTGTAGTTTGTACGGAGAGTTTGAATGTCAAAGTGATGATTTTTTTTTTTCTTTTCGTGTGTCTGTTTTTTTTTTAACCTTACTGTTTTGTGTGAGTTTTTGTTAAAAATAAAGTATTTTGAAATTGGGATTTTTGGAAAAGATTGAATGTTATTGTATTTCTTTTGAAAAAAGTAAACCGCCAAATTCGTCTCTGAATTTGTAGGGCGGTTTCAATTAGGTTCGTAAGATTATGAATATTCCAAAAAGTAATGACCCTATCAAATTTTACTCATATTAATCATTTTGACAACATGTTAGGGTCAGTTGATAGTAAACGGTTAAATATAGTGACCAACTTGGCGGTTTTTTGAAATATTGATAGGGACCTGATTGTTATTAAAGGTTAAATATAGGGACCAACTTCATAGTTTTAGAGGTAGGGTCCGTTTTGAAATATTCATAATTTCAAGGACTAATTTGGTGGTTTACTCGTTTTGTTTACCAATGAAAGTTACTAATTTTGTAGTTATTTTAGGGACCAACATGAGGAATTTTTCTAGTATGACGAATTTGAAGAATCTTTCTCTTTTTGTCTATTTTATTTGAAACTTCTTGTTTTGAATGAATTTTGTTTACAAAATGCTTCTTTTGAATTTGGGATTTGGGAAAAAGTTTGAATTTAAATCATTCTAAATTAGGGGAAACAATACATGAATGATTAGCGGTTTTCGAAAGGGGTTTAAACTGGTTAAAAAAAATTCTTTGATTTTGAGGTTATATTTTGCTTTTATTCTGTTGTTATTCATGATTAAGGACATTGATTTATATGTAACCGTAAAGTTAAGTGTTTTATGTGGTTTATATGTAGTGAAAATTTCTTGTTTGGTTTAGAGATTTTTGTTGCTGAAGATGCTGTTTAAAACTAAGCACATTGACTTATATGTAAAGTGAGCATTGGTATTTGTGATTTTTGTGTACTCTTATTTTGACTTGCATTGACTTGGATGAAATTTTTTATTTTTAATAAGCCATTAAATTGCAATTCTGTAAGGGGGTTTGTGATTGCATTAGATGAATGTTGGTTGTTGAAATATTGAATTTTTTACGAAACGGGTTTGAACATGTTGCAATTGTTGTTCTCTATCAATTTTTTTTGTATAAAGGAAGAAAGTTATGTTAAGTTGGTGTGTATATTAGAACTCATCTAAGTTTTCATATTGATACAAATTGTTATTTTTAAAGCAGGTTGACTTTGTCTCTTTGTACTGTGAAGTTAGGTTGAAATTTTGTGAAATCAGAATGATTTGTCTAAAGATAGATGTGCGTTACTGTCGAGGTTACTTAATAAAAAATGACATAATCAAAACTGTCATAATATGTAAATGAAGATGCTTGTAGTAATTGTCGGAATGTTAGAATTTTTTGTTGAGACTTACGATTGTAGCGATAGTATTCCAACATGTTTAGTTGAATATGAATGTGAATGCTTTTCAAAATTGGGACTAGTTTGGAAGTTAAGTTTAATGTGGTTTGAGTGATATAGTTTGTTTCTGAATGGTATAATTCTAATGGTTTCGTGTTTGAACCTTATCGCAAGAGAGTCGAGGTAGTTGTTTCTGAATGGTGCCGTGATATCGATCTTTGCATTGTGTCATGAATCAATTGTTTCAAATGCTCAAGTTGTTAAGTGAAAGACATGATTGGTTTTATATCTAACATACTACTTCATATTTGAATGCTTATTTGCAGAAAGGATATTTTCAAAACAATTATAGAGGTGGTTGGGATGATATGCTGTTGAATGATGATAGGCCATTTGATGATTTCAGTCGGGAACCATTGAACTACAATTACCAAATTCCTCATGATAGGGGTTTTGCTGATGATAGGCCCTCATCACACCACACATCAGCACACTATGCTGATAACAAACACTTAGAACATCGAAGGGGTCACCGCTATGCTGATGATAGGCCCTCATCACATCACACATCAGCACACTATGCTGATAACAAAAGCTTAGAACGTCGAAAGCCGACACGCTATGCTGATAAGAGGAATTTAACATGTCAAAGGCCGGAATGCTATGTTGATATGAGGCAGTTACCAGATCAAATGCCGGGACACTACAGTTATAAGAGGCCTTTGCCACATCAAACGCCCAAAGGTTTTGCTGATAAAAGGAACTTACCACATCAAACGCCAGAAGACTTTGCTGATAGAAGGTCCTTACCACATGAAAATCCGGAAGACTATGCCGATAACAAGTGCTTACCACATCGAGCGCCAAAACACTATTCTGATAAGAGGCGCTTACTACAACAAACACCAGAAGATTTTGCTGATAAAAAGTGCTTACCGCATCAAACACTGGGACCAACTATTCCTGCTTTAGCCCCGGTACGTCGGCAGTCAAATAATATATTACACTGTAAAATTTGTCATGTTAAGATGCATCGCAACTGTTTGGAAGAACATATTAATGGAAAGAAGCATCGAATGTTATTAGAAGAACTACATGAGCAATCAACGGAACGTAGTGTTCCAAATAGACGAGATAGTAGACTATTTCCTAATTCTTCTGAAATGAATCCGGAAGTTCAACCTATGAAAGTCGCAGAATCTAAGAAAGATGGGCACCCAGTAGAAAATGTGTGTCGTGAAGCTCCTCGATTCAGCAACAAGGAAGTTCCAGCTGTAGGTTCTAAATTGAAATTTGGGGATTATGCTGGTGCTAAGGATCGCGGTTTCAAGGTGGAAAACGTGCGTCCTGGTGTCAAGCAGAAGAATGTTGTGGCTGAAAATTCTACAAGGAAACTTGGGGATAACACTGGTCCAAAGGATCGTGGTTTAAAGGGAGAAAATGTGAAAAATGAAGCTCCCATTTTAAAGCACAAGAATGTTCCATCTGAAAGGTCTAAAAGGAAACTTATGGACAACACTGGTGCAAAGGATGATGGTTCCAAGCATGATATTAGAGGAGCCACAGGAGATAAATACATGAAGATGGATAATGGGGTAAGAAGACCCATAAAATCATCAAAACCCGAGACCATTGCTAAGTCAAGTTCAGTCAAATCTCTAGTCCAAAGACCTGGATTAAAACAACCATCAGGGTGTGTGGCTTCAGCTAAAATGGAACCAATCCCTGTTGAAGGATCTAGTTTTGAAATACAGTCTCGACATGTATCGGCCTCACTGTCTCAAGAGTCCAAAGGCAAAGAACATCACAAGTTTCAAAATATTGTGGAAAAGAATAATCAGCCACAATTGGTGAATGCTTCAACAGGCTCTAATATGACAGACCCTGCTGGTTCTATGACTAACAACCAAACAGTTGTGAATTCTGATTATGCAGCCATCAAAGTTGTTACAGAACCACTTGCATCCGCACCGCCAGATGCATCAGTGTCAAGTTTTGAACTCCTAACTGAACATGGTCTACATACTGAAGTTGAACCTCAAGTATCGGAAGCTGTAGTGGAGATTGATGCTCTTGCAGAGGTTAGTACTGAAACTGAAGCTGCAGACGAAAGTTCTCAATCGGAAGTGGAGATAGATGTTCTCGTCACCGAGTCAGAGACAGCTAAGTTGCCTCAGGTTTTTCTCATTTTCTGACTTCCCTGGGAAGTTTCAAATAATACTGTTCTTTTTCTTCTTGAAATATGTCTTTTTTTGAGCTATATGCCTTTTATGAATCACTGAATTAAAACTATGCCTACTTGTTGCAGATACCTGTCTGTCTTACATGTGGCGATGTAGGCTTTGAAGAGACGTTGGTGTATTGCAACAAATGTAAAGCTTGTGCACTGCATAGGTACTTGCGACTTACTCTTTCCATTGCATTTACTTGCAGCTTATTTTAATCATTGTACTTTGCAACCACTTCTGTCTCTATCCGGAAATGTGTCTCCAAAGAATGTTGAAACGATACACATTGCTTCGCATCATTACCCTGAACCTTTTTTGGACTTCGTCATCACTAAATTAGCAGATGCACATATTTTCTTTGCCATATGGACATGCTTTTAAATTTCTATTGGTTTTGAAGTAGAATTCTGAAGACATAAGTAAGGGTAATATGGATCTAAAACATGATTTAGATGCACGTGACTATTGTTTTATATTGTAAGATATTGTTTGCCTGTGTTTCCAATGCATCTACGCTATAAGAGAATATCATTGTGTGAATACCATTGTTCTCTTCTTTTAATTTAGTGAACAACACATTTGTATTAATATACCATGAACTTCCATCTCTGCAAGCAATTTTTTTTGCCATCATATTTTTCTTAACATGAAGCTTTTGCATTTTATGAAGTTGGAAGCTTTTGCCATCGCAGTGTTTCACATTCTAAAATACCTTTTTGGCCTTGTACACGTCAACATCCCCTTTTCAGGTATTGTTTAGATGGGCCTGTCATTTTTACGGATGAGGTTATTTGGTTTTGTGAGGACTGCGAAACAGATGTAGTAGTCATAAATGACTCTGATAGTGAGTCTACAGATTCAGACGGTGAGACTACAGATTCAGACATTGAGACTACTGGTTCAGAAAAAGGTGAAGTTGATTCCAGCAAAGGATATGCGACTGCTGTTAATCCACAACCTATTGCTGATCCACAACCTATTTCTGATCCAATCTGGAGGTAAGAAATTTGTTCTTTTTGTGACTTCTGTTACATTCTTTTGGAATTAATGTAACTTTTGTAGCTGCTCCTGTTAAATCATTGTCTGAAGTTGAATTTTGTGGATAATAGGGGAAGTTTGCAGCTTCTCAACAAAAGCTTTGACAAAATCATCACTGGATTATTGTGCCACTTGTCCACTTTAGCATGTCCTAAAGTTCTTGAGGAGACAAGACATCTACCTAATGTTCTTGATGCAGACATGATTCAAAGAGAAGCTGTGTGGCCAGAGAGTTTCCTGAAATTTGGAACGAATAATCTAAGCATTGGCCTGTATTTCTTTCCTCAGAATGAAAGGTGACGTTTTGCACAAACATAAGAACATGTTTGATTCGATAAACATTTTTGTTTTATATTATTTCTTGTTTACGCTACTCAGAATTATGCTAGCAAGACACTCTATCACACTTTTTTCAAATTACTCTATCTAATTAGTTGAAATTCAAACGACTCCAACTAAATCATGTATGCACCATAAAAATTTATTTGGATCCATTTGATTTTCGACCAATTAGAGAGGGTGTTGCTAGCTAGCACTCCTCCATACTAATTATAGAAATGTTACTTTTATTTTGTTTTCTGTTTTTAAGTATTTGTATTAAGATATAAAAAACTATATTTTTATGGATTTAAACGATATCAACGGTCAGTGTGAAATAGATTTATACTGACATCCGTTAAAAAATCACTATTTTGCCACATCAATCCACTTTTCTGGCAAAATAGTGGATTAAAATTAAGCTGTACTGACAGTTATGTCCACTATATGTTAATGTCTTTTTTACAGGGATGAGAGATATTTTGACCAGCTAGTTGATGAAATGATTTCCAATGACCTTGCCATGAGAGCTAGGGTTGAAAAATCTGAGCTTTTAATTTTTCCCTCTACCATGCTTCCAAGCAAATACAAGAGTGAGTTACATTACATTTACATATAGGCTACTTCTTCATTTAAACTTTATTGTTTGTTAATTGGGTCTAAATTTTTGAGTTAATCATTTTGTAGGATTTCAATCTAAGTATTACTTGTGGGGGACTTTGAAAAGAAATCAAGTACCATCCAAGATACATGATGCTGGTTCAAGAAATCAATAGTCTTGATGCATGGTACTAATGTGCATCTAACCATAGTTAATGTAGGCCTCCTAACAGTTTTATTTATATCACTTTTGTTTCAGTTTTTATCAGAAGTAGGTTTTTTTTTATCACTTCCAGAAAAATCAGTTTTAGTGAGGGTAAAAATCCGTCACTAAACGACTGAAATTCCGTCACAAACGAATTGAGTGTCGGATTTTGTGGCGACCAATTAGTGACGGATCCCTCTCTAAAATCCGTCTCTAATTTGCGTTTTTCTAGCTGTGTATGAAATTTGGTTTCCAGCAGTAAAGGAGAACACACATTCGGAGCAATATCGGTCGGTTAAAAAGAACGTAGGTTTTAATTTTAATTTTATACTTTAAAATACCGAGTTTAAAACTTAACTGTTCGATCTTGATCCAACATCTTGAATACGTGTAATCCGACTGCTCAGGAGGTGGATCTTTTTTGGCAAGTATATATTAAGAATTTTATGATGATTAAACGCAGTTTTCTTTTTCAGCAAAATAAAGTATTTCAAAGCAATATTACGATTCATATTTTTCTTAAAAAATGTGATAGTAGCTTAGGAAAAGATCGTCTGCATTTTATTAATAATCAATACAAATAAAAACATGATGAAATAATTGGTGACTAACTGGAAGAGTGTATCATGAGTAAGAGATGAGATTGTAAGCTTTAAATAGAACTTACACAACCCAGTAAATAAACATTATAATATTTTGAAGCTATTTCAATGTGCTGTTTATGTGATCATAGCTAGCGCAAAAATATTGTTTCCGGTCAATGTGGATAAACATCTTATTAACTTAAAGTGTGTTGTTGTGCTGTTGTGTCTTTGTTTTCCATGTTTTACTTGTGCTGTTGTGTTTTTTGCTGTTGTAAGTGCCTTTACAATGTCCCTTTTGGGTAACTTGTGCTTCAAAGATGTCAATAGTAAAGTTGCACTCTACATGTTTGTTAAAATGCCCCAAACAAGATGGATGTTGCCGGGTAAGAAGGACCGGGCAGTTTCACATGATGCTGTTAATACCAACTTGTGTAACTCCTCCTTGTTTCATTTCTCTTCCAAGCGTGTGATCAATCTTGACATAATCGAGACCACTTATAGTCGAACTGAGCTTGCAGCCGTAGCCAATTTGATCTGTAACTGGATAGATATAAGTGTTAGTTTGTAGATGTTGGGTGAACAAAACCAGTTTGGCTGCTAGTCAATCTTTGTTTATTAATGATTATCATATCTTATTAGGCTTTATTTGTAATGGTTTTCTTTTATCTTGTTGGAGATGTTCCAAAAACTCTGCTCACTCTAATGTAGCCCTTGTGGCATTTGCTTTGATTGAATAAATTTCCTTTTATCGTAAAAAAAATGATATAAAAATGTTACACAGTTACACCAACACCAACAGCCATGATCATATTATTAAGATGACATATAGGCAACAATACAAGTTCACAAACCACGACAGTTATGATAACAAATACAAATTAAAACATGAACAGACGACGACAATATCAACATAAAAAACACAGTTGTCGTCAAGTTTTTCATTGTTTAAAATTTCATCAATTCCATCCTGATGCAGAAGTTGACCTAGAAACCATTCCTGAAGCACCAGAAGTTTGTGATGGGAAGAAGAAGAAAAGAAAAACATCCAACAGTGTGTCCAAAGGCGACACATCCAAGTCTGAGAAAAGTAGCAAGAAAGTGAAAGTTCAAAAGGAGCTACAAGAGATCTCTAAGGGAGTAGAGATTAAGGAGACAAAGACCAGAAGCGGTGTTACTGTAAAAGAAAAAGCTCAAGCAACCTCTGGAGCAAAAAGAAAAGGTGCTGAGAAAGTCATTGGAAAATCCAAGAGGGCCAGAAAGTTAATTCTGACCAATTCAGAATGTGAGACAGAGTCTGAGAACCATGTGGCTGTGTCTCATAAGATCTCACAGCTGGCCAGAGGGTTACCTAAAGAAAAGCTAGAAGAGGCTTTAGAGCATGCTCAGTCCCTATCAATGTGTATTGAAGTGGAAGCTGTGAAGGTTGGCTTGGTAACAGAAGAAGAACTTGCTGGAAGTATATCAGAAGTCGCTGATAAAGAGCAATTGCCAGAAGTGAATGCAGAAGAAATGTCACAAACTCTACAAGGTATTGATTCTAATCTAAGTACTAATAATGTTCATATTTCGTCAAATCCCTCCATCATCATTCCCCCACCATCATCTCCTGAAATCATCTATCATAATATTGATAATTAGACCATATATTCTGACCGTGATCTTCATACCACTCATATATCACCATCACGTCTAACCAATCAGATTCCCATACAAACCCTTCAAGAGACCTCTCATATTTGTCCACCCTTATCACCATCAAACCCCAACTCAACCATTTCTTACCTTGATGCCTGGGTAGCATATGTGGTGAGGATTACCAACTCTGTTGAGGATGCTCACATTATATCAGAAGAACCCAGCAAGATTTTTATTGACACCATTGAACCAAACAAAACCATTTGGCTATCTTAGGCTGAAACAGATGCCTTACCTCAAGCATTTGAAGGTGATCAATACCGGGTACCACTCTATGTGCATGATAATGACCAACAAAATATTGACAGAGTGAGTATCCCAATCCTATACTTCCCCCCTCTCTCCACAAAAGACCTTGAAGAAATATTTAACAAAATTTGTGCAATATTTGCCAGAAGCCTAAATGTTATATATTATGGAAGGATCAATTATCATTGGGAGCTTCTGTGTGACTCTGTTTATGCAACTATTGGACATTTGAAATGCCAGTTGGAAAACAATCTGACAAGAAATCAGCTGAAGTGGTTGGAAAATGTCAAGAATGAGATGGAAGTGGTAGATATCAGAAGAAACATATGCAGACCGCTAGAAGCTGCACCTGTAGAAGTTGTGAGTGACAAGAAAGATCTGACTGATAAGGAGAGCCTGGCAAGATTGGAGGAAATGGAGGAACAAATACTAATTGAGATGACATCTATGAAGGAAACACAGGTAGGTCTGATCTCAGAAGTGAAGGATCTAGCTCAAGCTCGGAAGAAGGTGTAAGCTGCATCAGAGGAAACAAATGATAATGTCAAGAAGCTGATTCAGATGCTGACTGCCAAGAACCAAGACTTGAATTAGGATTTTACTTTACGTTTTGCACTTTCCTTGGATATTTGTTATGTTTTCCTAATTCTGCATTCTGTTGTTTATGATTTTATGCATGTTTTTCTAACTAATTTGCTTGATCTGTTAAATCTTTTTAACTTGCATAAATTTTTGTTGATGACAAAAGGGGGAGTAGAATAGAGTATTTGAACACTGAGCCTAATCAAAAGCTAAGTAATCTTCTATTTATGAATAAAGTTAAAATTGAAAATGAAAAAAATAATGCGCTTAATTGTTAATCTTATCAGACTCTGATGAGGTATCAAACTAAACTTAATTGGAGCTTGCAAACCTCTGTGTTGTTGGAACAAGAAGTGTCTTAGACAATTTAATTTCTTAGGTTTTGATGATAACAAAGTATTGAAGAATAATTGAAATACTAACATATGTTTAAGTGTGCAGAATCAAGGAAGAATCTATCTATCAAGGATGAATTTATGAAGAGCATCAGAAGGAACAAGAGAAGCTAAGACGACTATGGTAGAAGACCAAAGGAAGGTCAACCAGAAGTCAACGCCCTAAGAAGACGGGTACCACACAGATTATGTTGAAGTAACTCAACAGACTCTGTGATGGTCATCAGACTCAGAAGTAGACACTACAGACTTGGATCACACTCAGACTTGAGTAAGTTATGAGGGACCTAGAATCCACGTAGGTTTTGTCATATTCTGTAAACTGTCACTATCAAGGTTCTGATAGGTGCAGTTCTTTTGTCTTCTTCTGTCTACGTGCAGTTCTTTTGATTTCTCTTGTAGTTAGATAAATTTCTTTATAACTTGGTATGGTTTGAAGCTAAGTTTGGAGTTTCTCTTTGGAATTAGCAACATTTTAAGTTTGGGGTGGGGTACCAGTAGAACTTATTTATCAAAAAGAAAAAAATGAAAAAAAAATGTAGATTATCATGGGTCTACACAAAAAAAAAAATAGAAAAAAAAATAAAAAAAATCAAGAGCAAAAAACATCAAAAATTTTGCTCTCTTCAAAAAAATATGTTTATTTATGTTAAAAAAGAAAAAGATAAATAGTTCTACTTAGTACCCATCTTGTTTGATTCAGGGAAGGAAGATTGGTAATGCTTAAATGATTAGTAGGAATCCCTAGGTTGATGATCTAACTCCAAGTTTTGTTGTTAGCCTATTTTTCCAAATATATCCCACCTTACCCTAAGCCCTGTTACAACCCTGTAAGTCCTCAAAGTGTGTATATAATTTCATTTTGATTGTCTGTTTAGAATTGTCTCAAATTTACATCAACATACATTCATGTGACGACAGGAATGGGCAAATGCCGTGATCAGCCCTACTAGCTTTAGGAGATACATACGTGTATCATGGAAAAAAGTGTGGTTGAGTGTATGAACTATCTTCTCAAAGCCTGTCCTGCTTGAATGTAACGAGGTAAGTAAGTCAATGATGTGAATGTGATGAATGATGATCTAAGCAACTCTTCGAAAAGGTATGTTTTTCCTGAAAAATGCAAAGAATAAAATTTGTTTTTCTTTCATTACTTGAAGATAAACAACAATTTAAGTTTGGGGTTGTGATGACAGACCATCTTACGTTATTCTTAGCATGTTTTTCAGTCATTTTCAGTAGGTTTTACATCCATAACAGAGGAGTATTAGAGCAATTGCTTATGATTTCGGGACATTTGTAATGTTTTCTATATTTGAGTCTGTAATTCTATTCTTCCCGAAACTTAGCAATTTTAGGGTGTTTTGATGTAATTCACGAAGAAATCAAGCAAATCGGCAAAGCAGGACATCTGAAGATTTGTGAAGACCTTGGGAAGATGAAGAATGAAGATTCAAGAGGCCTCAGAAGATTTTACAAAGGGAAGAATTATGTTCCCAAGTTCCAAGACATCTTATATGGAAGCAAACACCCAAAAAGACGAAGAAATAGGCGTTTCGGAGCCCAGATAGCACTCCCATGCGCCTGACACAAGTTTTCATGCACCCGTGCACATGAGGAGGCGCCTGAAACACCACTCACATGCGCCTGGCACAAGGTCCTAGGCGCATAGCGCCTGTTCCTTGCGGGCCAAGGCGCCGTTTTGTGACTCTTTGGTGTGAAAAACCCGGTATTTTAGCCCAAGTTCAGGTGGAAACTCTCCCTATAAATACCACATTCCTCATTCAGAATTTCTCATTCAGAACGAAGCGGCTCAAGAGGAAGGCAAGAACTAGGAGCTTCAAGGGTGTAGTCTCTCTTCTCACTCAAGTTTTTTCTAGGGTATGTTTTATTTCTTTTGTAATTTGTCTTTAGTTTCCATTGGTAACTAAATCTTTTTAGGCTAGGGTTCTAAGATGAACCACTATTCTGGTTGTTGGATAATTTATTAAATTTAAAGTCTTTTATTTAGTTATTTAACTTTATGCTACTAGTTTTACTGTTGTTGTGTAAAATTTTTCTCCTCTGAAGCATAACCCTAGCTTAGGCATTTAGGGAAGTGACATTACCTAATATTGATGAATATCTCTCTAATCAGGAAGTAATTAATTAGTAACTAGGGAAAGATGTCGAAATCGAGAAAACCTTGAGAGTAAGTACTTAGGGACGTGACATACCTAATATTGATGTATATCTGCTAAAATCAGGAAGTAACTAGTTGAGTAATTAAGGAAACAGGCGACTTCACGACTTAAATCAGACCAGTAATTCTGCTCTTCTTTCACCTCGGTAAGGTAGATACTGATAGGGCTGCCCATTTGTAGAACTACCGATAAGGAAAGTGTCTTATGTGCTTCTAAGATTCATAGATAAGGGAACCTTTAAGACCATTGGAAATTTAGGAACGCTAATTTAAGTCTATGTTTCAATTGAACCCATGAAGCTCGGTACCATCTTAAGATTTCAAATCTTCTTTCCTCAGGCCCAGCTTCTCAAAAGCATCTTGGTACAGGATGTCCACGGAGCTGCCTTCGTTTATCAAACACCTGGCGTCGTCTTGACTGCAAATGTCGGTGACGATGAAGAGTGGAAGATCTTCATTGGAACCCTCATTAACCTTCTCGGCATGACTGAACCCCATGATAGCTCTTGTCTTGGCGGCTTTCAAGGCTGGCGTCGCAACATGTACCTCCATTAGCTCAGCTACCTTCCTCTTAGTCATGACCTTTGAGTCGTCCGTAGTGGCGGTGAATCCTCCCATGATGGTGCCAAGAAAGACTCTCTTTCCTTTTCATTCGCTATCACTATCTTGGCTTACTGCCCCCCTTCAACGGCATTAAGAACCTTCCTAGGGGGCGAACCACTGCGCTCTGGGATCGCCTCCTCTGCGAAAAAATCATTGCGGCGCAAATCCTTGAGCAGCGAGTCCCTTCGTCGTTTTCCTCCTTCCAATGGGCGCCCGTAGTGAAACGGGTCATCTTACCCTTCTTGATCAATTCTTCAATCGGGTCCCTGAGTTGACGACAATCGTTGGTATCGTGACTGTGGCACCGGTGGAAGCGACAATACTTTGACTTGTGCGTCCTCGTGGATTCTCTTAGTGGTTGGGGCGGCTTGATGTCTTCTTCTTTGAATTCTGCATTTAGGCACTCGTGGAGGATAGTTTCTCGTGTAGAGTTCAGTGGGGTGTAGTCGGCGAAATGGGTGCGCTGATTCTTCTCCTTTTCGCTGTCGCCGTGCCGTTTGTCTTCATTCCCCTTTCTGGATTACTTGTTTTTGAGCGCCTCTTCAGCCAGTCTTTTCTCTTCGTAGTTGATGTACAATTGAATGCGGTTCAGCAGGTTGCTCATGTCTCTTGCCGCTCTAAGGCCCAACTCTTCTTTAAACTCATAATCACCGCGAAGGTTTTTTTTCGAAGATAAAGCATTTCAAACTGTCTTGTGCGCCATGAACCTCCACACCTTTGCATGTGAACCTCTTAACATACTCCCTCAGGGTTTCCTTCTTTTCTTGGACGATAACATTCAACGCAGCCATGGTTTTTGGTTGCTTCCTCCTCGCAGTGAAGTTAGAAGCAAACTCTTCGCACAGTTCTCCCCAAGAGGGGATTATATTGTCCTCTAGCCCTTTGAACCACGTCATGGCGACACTCTTCAACGTCAGGATGAACAATTTGCATTTCACCGCTCCTGGATCCTGGTGGTAATCGTGGTCGGTATCCATGTGCTCCACGTTCTCGTCAGGGTCTATAGTACTGTTGTAAGTTTCCAGCTTGGACGGCTTTGCGAAAATGCGCCGGATAGGATACTCTGCTATCTTCCTGGTGAAAGGACCTTTTTGATGGCTCCTGTGGTGACGCTCTGGAGAATAATCATCCTTCTTTCGGCGGTTTCTGTGCGGAGAAGAGTCTTTCCCTTCGTAGTGACATGACGGTTTCCCACAACGTGGACGGCGAGGAGAGTGACTGCTGCTTCCTCTGTAAGAATCATCTGGAGGTTTTCCACCGCCTCTATGACAGTTTGCAGGAACAGAAATGGCATAGTCCACAACCACGGGTGTTCCGTGGCGTTGATTTTCCTGAGCAACTTCGATTTATGTAGCGATTTCCGTCGGAATTTTCTCTTGATTCTCCTCAACATGTTTGAACCTATTGTTCTGTTGCTGGAGTAGATCCACCAGATTCGTCAAGATCTTATTCGTTTCAGGCGGTGGAGGAAAAGGAGTTTCCTCCGTGCATGGAAGAGGCAGAGGAAGAGCAACGTCCTCCGTGCGCAGAGGAGGTGGAGGAAGAAGCGTCACTTCTATCATTGCGAAAGGACAAGTGTTGATTGTTGCATCGAGGATAGCGTTGTTCGCTTTTCTTTCCTGATTAACCGGTTCAAGGACTAGAATCACTTGATCTTGGAGGATTTGAATCGCAGGACGTGATTCTTGCACAGTGGAGGAACAACTTGCGGTGGAGGAACGTGTAAGTGAAAACGGTTACGACGGAGGAATGCGTAACAAAAAAAGTTACGGTGGAGGATCGTTATACAGTGGCGGTTAGCGAACGATCCCCTTCTTCTAGCGCCAAATGATCTGTTCGGTAAGAGACCGATGTAGGCAACTGTGGCTGAAAGTGCTCCGGTATGGTGGCGACGAGTCTTCGCGGTGGAACGAAGGGTGTCTGTAGACACGTTAGCACTTCAATGCTCAAGTCAGTATTGGAACTGAGAAGGAGTGTGTAAAAAGTGTGGGAAAAGTGAATCATACCTTGTGGGTGAAGCTAAGTCACCCTTATATAGGCGTGTGTGAGAATAACCGCTTCCATGAGATGCGGCGCATGATTAGGAGGTGGTTATAGGACACATGTATGGTGTCTGATGCACGGAGGCGTGGTTCAGTGAGGTGAGGTGCACTAATATTGGCATGTTCCTTCAGGCGATGCGTCTTAGTTTGGTGGACGTTTAGTTCACGTGTCATAGTTGGATTGACCTTCTGGCCGGTCCAGAACAGCAAGAAAATTGTTAATCGATTCAGATTTTTTCTTCCTCTCTAGAATCTTTTTTCAATTTTCTTATTCTCACAATTCAAAATTTCTTATTCCTTTTCAAAGCTGATTTTTTACTTTAAATCTCCAAGTTTTGTGGGATCTTTTTTTGTCTCTAACTATTGTTTTTATCATGTTGTATCATACCATTTGATTTGTATTCACTCTCTACATCTATCTCTTTCAACCATTCTTTGTCTTCTCCTTCCATTCTTTGTCTTCTTCTTTCCCTTCTCTATTCCAATATTTGTAAATTTTTTAGATGTGAAAATACTTTAGGAATGTATAATCAATTGAATTAAGAGGTTAAGACCACCCTCAACAAGTTTTCTCGCCTTAATGGGTATCTTGATTGCATGCAAAATACTTTTCAGTTTCTTGGTTGCACAGCAGTGAGTAATATAGATTGATTACTGTTGCATTTTGTTAACTTTTTTCTGTCCTATTTTGTTTATTGTTTATGGGTCTTCATATTTAAGAGATGGAGATGTAGTAGCTGATTGTGGGTGGAATTGATGAAAGTAAATGGTGATGAAGTTATATTGAAATAGTAAGGATTGATGACTTTGTTGTCATTGTCCATAGTTTTTACTAAAAAACTATGTCATGTGTGCTAAATCTACACACACATGACATGGTTTCTTTGTAAAATCTATAGACAATGAAAACAACTTCATTGATCCTTACTATTCCATTATAATTTCATCACCATTTGCTCTCATCAATTACAGCCACAATCAGCTACTACATCGTTCTCCTCTAAATATGAAGACCCATAAACAATAAATAATTTAGGATAAAAATAAGTTAACAAAAATGCAATATTAATCGGTCTACATTACTCAACAGTTTGCAACCAAAAAAATGAACAAATATTTTTCCTACAACCAAGATACCCATTAAGGTGAGATATTTTGTTGAGGGTGATGTTAACCTCTTAATTCAAATGATTATATATTCCTAAAATAATTTCACATCTAAAAAATTTATAAATATTGGAACAGAGAAGGGAAAGAAGAGCTTGTTACCCTGATTTATTCACCATGAACCTTCCGAACATGCTTCTCCACCGTGGCACGATGCGCCCCATTCGCCGCAACTAATGGAAGTGCTCCCATTCGAAGGTAATGCCGTCGCCTCTTTATCAGAAGTTCGTCTTTGTTGTCATTAATTGTGTAGGTTGCTACAACAACGAAGAGCAAGAGAAAATAAACCTCTTTGTTAAACTAAAACTTTGTTGTGACTAAAGGGAAGGAAAGTTGAAGACAAAGAAAGGTTGAAAGAGAGATGTGGAGAGGGAATACAAATCAAATAGTACGATGCAACACGATAAAAAACAGAAAGCCAGATACATAAAAGAACATATCCGACAAATTATGGCGATACCTTTGTTTATTATCAACCTTATAGATATTTTTTGACGTTATTATTGAAACTATTTTTTAAATTCAAGTGGGGGATCGTTGGAATATTGGTGTGAAGTTGAAAGGAAATTAGAAGATTAAACACCAATAAGACTTTGAGCTAGTGTGATGTGAATTGAATAAATTAGAGAGTGAGGGTCTCACATAAATAGAACACACACATTAGTAGTGTTTAAATACTTGATAATGATAAAAATAATAGTAATTATTATTTTTATTCTTGGATATCACTTCCCATAAAATTAGCTTATGTTAGTTGTGATAATAATAATTCAAGTGAGTTTCCTATCTTTCTTTCATTCATATCAAATGAGTTTGTTTCCTCCACTTTTATGAGTTTGTTTCTTTTTGATTTTATCTACAAAATTTGTTGAACTGATTAGTGATTAAGTTTCATTTTGATCTTATCCATTAGAGTAACTGATGCCGCAATTTTAGCTAAACAAGTTACAAAACCTATATATAAATAGAGGACTCCACTCAGTTCAAAAATCACACAAAAGAGTTCTATTGAGTTGTCGAGAACTCTTTCTCTCTTCTCCCTCCAGCTTGTGTTGACGATCTATTCTTCTCCTCGTCTCATTTTTCTGTCATTTCGGAATTAAAAGTGCTCCTAAGACCTTAGTCCTTATTTGGTATAATGTCCCTTGGAATTAAGAAAGGTCTTAAGAACATAGTCCATTCAATAATATATGTCCCTTCGGAATAAAGAGTACTTTTAAGATCATAGTCTCATTTTTTTGGAATAATAATTTCCTGTCGGAATTAAGAATGATCTTAACAATATGTAAATATTTTTTCGATATTTTTTTACTCTTGGAGAAGTTAAAAAGTCAGAATGGTGGTATCACCATATTTGAGTGGTCGTAGTAACATATTGATAATTTGGAAAACTTAAAGTTAGAATGGTAATAACTCCATATTTGAGTGGTCTTTGCACCATAATAGAATGGTCAGAATACCATATTAGAGTGGTTTCAGTATTAAAGAGTGGTCTTAGTACCATATTAGAGGTGTAAATCTTGAACGGTTTTCTACAGTGCAGTAATTAACCGCACAGTTGTAGCTGAGCTTGTTTTATCCTAGAGGCGGTGTGGTTGATAGTCTGCCTTGCACAATTGTGGGCAGTGCCACGAAACGTCTTAAAGAGAGCGACCTGGTCATGACTAAATCTAGCAACAACTTCGGTAGATATTCTATTTCAAAATAGAATATAGAAATCCAAATACAACTGTTTGAAAATCCAAAAACAACAAGTTTCATGAAGTATTTAGATTTTTTAGAAGTAGTTGAATATATTTTGTCCTTAAAATCAATATATGTAAAATCTCTCCATAACATAGACACTTGTCACTTTTATAAATTCTGCATCATACGAATAATTATCCTAATACAAGTCAATACCTTTAATTAATAATACATTACCATGATCTTAGTAAAAATAAATCCAAATAATGCCTTAGGCCAATGACAAAAATTGGGAAACACGAAAAATAAATCAGGACTAGTAGATGATGTCTGTTAGTTTTAATTTAAGTTAGTTGAGATAAACTTAAAGTTGGAAAGTTTGTTACATAGTTTGTTATAGACTTAGATATTTTCTAGCAAATTAGTTAGTTTGTTTTTATTGCTTACTAAGCAAGTCATGAGAATAAGTTGTATATAAGCTAGTTTGTAAACACTTTTCACATATCAATGAGAATCACAATTTACAACAATCAATATTATCCTTCTTCTCTCAGTTCTCTCAATTTCTCAATTCTCTCTTTTCTTAGAAATTCAATAGCTTGCATTGCAAGCAAGTTCTACAGTGCTATCAAATTGGCATCAAGAGCCACTGGTTCTGATCTAAGGAAGGAACAAAAAAACTTTAATCATGCAAAGATTCCGGTGTAGAAACGCTGTGATAGAAACCATGAATGGTAACAACAGTTTCAATACTCATCTTCCAATTCTTGAAAGTGGAAATTGGGAAAGATGGAGTGTTGGGATGAAGAATCTGTTTGGGGCATAAGATATGTTGGAGATTGTGCAGAATGGCTATGAAGAATTAGGCGAGAATGCAACTGAGGCACACAGAGCTGCGCATAAGGAGTTAAAGAAGAAGGATTGCAAAGCCTTGTTCTTCATTCACCAAGGTGTTCATGGAGAAAATTTTGAGAAAATTTCTAAGGCTACAAAATCAAAGGAAGGTTGGGATGTACTAGAAAAGTATCATGAAGGTGATGAAAAGGTGGCGCAGATCAAGCTTCAGTCCTTAAGAAGGACGTTTGAGCTGATGCAGATGGAAGAGGATCAAAAGATTGTTGATTACATCTCTAAATTGATTAATACTGTTAATCAGATGAAGGCATGCAGTGAAACAATTTTAGATCAACAAATTGTTGAGAAGATCATGAGAACTCTATCCCCAAGATTTGATTTCATAGTTGTGGCCATTCAAGAATCAAAGGACGTGAAATCCATGAAGATTGGAGAACTGCAAAGTTCTTTAGAAGCACATGAACTATTGGTTTACGAAAGAAGTAGTGAAAGATCAGTTCAACAAGCCTTGCAAGCACATACTATGAAGAAAGATGGGTATGATAAGAAGAATTTCTAAGGCCAAGGATAACTCTAAGGGAAGAAACTGGTAAAACTCTTAAGGGAAGAACAAAGCTAGTGATAAAGTTGAATCCTCGAAAGGAGTTGGCTTTGGCAATTACCAAGGCAAGAAGAAAGGATTTGATAAAAGGAAGGTACAATGCTATAAGTGTGAATTTTTTTTGCCAATATGCTTAAGAATGTTGGACTGGTAAAGGAAAGCAAGTAAAGTGAGAAGAGGAACGAGCAAAACTTGCACAAGAAGATTCAGATTCTGACACGGTCTTGTTATTGGTGACAACCAGTAATGAAAGCTGCAATTCAGAAAGATGGTTTTTAGATACTGGTTGTTCTAATCATATGACTGGAAATAAGAAATGGATGAAGGAGATTGATGTTGGAAGGAACACAAAGGTGAAACTTGCAGATCATAGAACACTGGTTGTAGAAGGCATGTGAACAATTGAAATTGAGGACAAGAATGGAAAGATAGTTGTAATTGAAGATGTAATATATGTTCCTGGTATGCAATGAAACTTGCTCAGTGTAGGTCAACTTATGAAAAAGGGTTACTCAATAACAATGAAGGATAATGCTTTGAAACTGTTTGACAAAAATCAAAGGATAGTCTTGAAAACTCCTATTGCAAAGAATATAACATTTCAAGCAGATATGAAAACTGTAGAATTGAAGTGTTTATCAACAGCTGTAACCAATGAAGGTAGTTGGCTTTGGCACTATAGAAATGTTCATTTAAATTTCAGAAGTCTCATTCAATTAGTTGATAAAGAATTGATTATGCGAGTACCAGAATTGAATGTACCAGAGAAAGTTTGTGATACTTGCTTGATATGTGATGGACGAAATTGGCAAGTGCACCAAATCGTATCAAGTAATAAAGTAGTAAGTTTATCGTTCTCCACAGGGATTGTCGTTCAACTTAGTAATTAATAAAACTTATTTCAAAAGATGAAAGTAAATAGAAGTGAATAGAATTGCAGGGTTTAATTGCTTTGCCCAATGCAATATTAGGTTTTGGATTCAAATGATTAACGACGATTAGGGAATCCTTGAATCCCCCTTCATCTTTATTAGAATTATCTTTTAAGAAACAAACGACTTATATGGTGCTTACTTTGATTTAATGAATCCAATGGTAAAACTCGTACGAAGTTTCTTTAAATAACTTGTGTAGGACTAACCTAGAATTAGGTCATGTACTACGTTTGTTTAAAGAAAAGAGTAATGATGGAAGGAGTTCAAACCTGAAACTTCCTAACCTCTATAAGCTGTGGTAATTAGAAAAGTCAATGGAACTAATATAGTTTGGTGTTGTCAGGGCCTACTTTTACGTACAGTTCAATCTCCAAGGTTACACACGTAGTTAACCAATTGACGAAGCATTAATGAACGGGCATAATCTAATTTAAATCAAGCACGATCAAAGCATAAACTAAATGAGAAAATTTATTAATAAATTCCAACAAATAAGAAGGGGTTCATCGTGGAACCCTAATCAAGAGGTTTAGTTGCTCAAGGCAACCGACATCATAAGAAAACAATAGAAAAACATACCCTATAAAGAACAAAAAAAAGGAGGAATCCTGCCCTGGAACTCTGATGCTTGACCCTTGCTTTCACCGTCAATGTTTCTGAATGAATTAAATAGTGTGCAAGGGTCTCTATTTATATCATGAGGTTACTTAGGGTTTAAGAGAAGAAAATTGAGCATTTTGCACCGACCCAGCTTGGAAAACAAGCAAAAAGCGGTTTTAACCCGCATCTGGGCGCCTTGGCATTTGCCACACTCTAGTCATCATGTGATTGTACCTTGCTATGAGATTGAAGCAATTCTAAACTAACATTCAAGGTATATATATCATCACACACACATATAAAGGACTTTTCAAGGTTATAACATAAGGTGGGATATATTTGGGAAAGTAGGCTAAGAAGCACTTTGGAGTTAGTTCCTAAGGTTCCCTAATTGAAATACTTTGACAACTTTGTCATCAAAACCTATAACTTCATTCATAAACACTATGTCACAACCATTGTTATGAGGTACTAGCTTTTCATTTATGTAGTCAGTTCAAAGAATTTGGGCACTAGTAGAACTACTTATTCTCTTTTTTTAAAGGGACTAAACTTTTGTTTAAGTCTCTTGATTTTCTATATATTTTTTTGGGTAGACCATCAATTTTGATGTTTTATCTACATTTTTCGTTTTCATTTTTTTCTTTGATAACCAAGTTCTACTAGTACCCCACCCCAAACTTAAAATGTTGCTAATTCCAAAGAGGAACCCCAAACTTAATTTCAAACCATGACAAGTACTTCACTAACCTATCTAACTCCAAAAGGGAAATCAAATAAATATAATCAATTGGGTTCAAAACTTGTGACATGTATCAAAGTCACATAAAAGTAACCAAGAAAAAATTAATGCATGGAGGCTCAAAGTGGTTTCACAAAGGATATATAACAAAAAATTTTCTCTATACACTTGAACTATAGCTAAAACACACCAGGATATTACATTTTTACCCCACCGCCGGCTCATCCCATCGGCAGTTAGCTGCCATTGCTTTCTTGATATTGCTGATTACAGCAACCTACTCCTATACTGTTCCATCAACTCTTTTCCTATTTCCTCTTCAATCTAAACACCTAAATCCAATTATTGAAGCAGCAATCCTAGAAGGTTTCAACACACTTTTGACGTCAATAAGCAGGTAATGCATCATTTAATCCATTTTTTTTGCTATCTAACATGAAGGGAGCGGCACTTAACTGCCGTTGTAAGGGGCCATCAGCAGCTAACTGCCGATGGCAGCGGCAGCTAGGTGCCGATGGAAAAAATTAAAAAAACAGGCTTACTGCCTGATTTTTTGAATATTTTTTTGGTTTATTTTTTATTTTTATAGGTTTAATTAATTTTGATATTGATGTTATTGCAATTGTAAGTTATTTATTCATAGTTATAGATGAAAATGCGTATGATGATCCGGTCGAGACAAAACCTATTTTTGTCGATAATTTCGGAAATGTCAAACTGCCTAAGGTTGAAGCCAAACCAAATGTTGATGAAGCTTCTGTCCATGTTGAAGCTTCATTATATGTTGACTCTGATGTCGTCCCTCTTGAGGCCAACGAAGTTGACACGACTCATTTTTTTCAAGCGAAGTTAAATGGAAAGATAGAGATGACTTGCTTAATTGGGTACGTCGTCAAGAAAATAGGGCGGGATTTCCAATTTTTATACGTAGATCCAATGTTGCAACTAATTTGTGAAAGGAGTGGCGACCACAAAGTGCCAAAAAAAGAGATTGAAACATGAGGCAACAGGTTCAAGAAAATGTTGGTGTAAGTTCATGGTTTGTGGATATCTTAGTAGGGAAACAAATGATTGGAGATTGAACATTCTTAATGGAGTTCACAACCATGAGATGGAGCCAAGTTTGGAAGGACACATGCTTGCGGGTAGATTACGGGAGGATGACAAGAAGATTGTACGTGACTTGACCAAGAGTTTGGTGCTACCAAAAAATATTTTGATAAATTTGAAAAAAAAAGACAAGATTGCATGACAAATATCAAGCAAGTATACAATGAACGTCAAAAAATATTCAAGTCAAACAGAGGTAACAAGACGAATATGCAGTATCTAATCTCAAAGTTTGAGGAGCATAACTATGTCTATTTCACCAGAACACAAAGTGAGAGTACTACTATTCAAGACATATTTTGGGCTCATCCAACATCTGTTAAGTTGTTTAACAATTTCCCAACAGTTCTGGTTATGGACTCCACCTATAAAACCAACATGTACAGAATGCCATTGTTTGAGATAGTTGGGGTCACCTCGATCGATTTGACGTATTATGTTGGTTTTGGATTTTTGACATCTGAGAAAGAGGATAATTTTACTTGGGTTTTACAGATGTTGGTCAAGCTTCTTAACTCAAGATTAATATGCCTTCAATGGTTGTGACTGACAGAGATACAACTTTGATGAATATGGTAGCAACTGTTCTCCCTGAAACTAGTGCAATACTTTATTATTTTCATGTTGGTAAAAATGTTAGAGCAAAGTGCATCACTAACTGTAGAGTGAAACCGAAGGATGGGAAAGAGGTGAAGCCAAGTGACATAGTTAACAAGGTAATGAGAGCATGGGATGTTGTTGTTGAATCAACTACTCAAGAATTATATGCAAGTACGTTAATGGAATTCAAAAATGTTCGTAATGATTTTCCAAAGTTTCTTACTTATGTCGAAAGCACCGTATTGGATGTTGTGAAGGAGAAAATAGTGAGGGCATGGACAGACCGTGTCTTGCATCTTGGCTGCAGAATCACCAACCGAGTTGAGGGGGCTCATGGTAACCTGAAGAAATATTTGAGCAATAGTGTAGGTGATTTGACTATTTGTTGGGAAAAAATACATGATATGTTGGTGATCCAGTTATCTGAGATACAAACATCATTTGGGAGGAGTTGTAATGTATTGGAACATAGATATAAAGACGTCATTTTGTACTATGGGTTGGCTGGTTATGTGTCTAGGACTGCTTTGAGCTTTATTTTTGATGAAGAAAGACGTTCCAAGAAAACCTTGTGAATGGACAAAGAAATTTGTGATTGTGTGATAAGGACATCATATGGGCTACCTTGTGCATGCACTATTGCTGTGAAAATTCGTGACAACAAGCCTATTCGATTGGATGAGATACACCGTCATTGGCAAAGTTTATGTATGGGTGAAGAAAATAATGAAGATGGTTTTTCTGTCGAGGAGGAGTGGAATGGTATTCAGGAACGTCTCAAGAAAGTTCCTTATCAAATCAAACTAGAAATCAAAGAGGTGTTGCGTCAGTTGGCATTTCCAGAATCCACAATGGTTTCTCCTCCTCCAAGAAAAGTACCAACCAAGGGAGCGCCAAAAAAAGTGAGGTGTAAACCAAATGAGGCATCGACAAGTCGAATCCCTTCTTATTTGGAGCGTGTTGATTCCCAATTTCCGGATAGTTAATCGTCGCAAACTATGTCATCATTTCCTAAAAGAAAGGGTGCTCATATTGGCAAATCATCACGTTCCCCACTTCCACCACCTACTCGGTTTCCTAAGCTTAGCCCAGTTCCAAAGCCTGCTCCGGTTCATGGCGTTGTTGATGTTTTGAGCCCTATTGACTATATGCCAAAATTCATGGTTCCATTTATTGAAAAAATTGTGGATGTTAAAGGCGATGAGAATTGTGGTTTTCGGGCTATATCTGAGTTCTTGGGTTTCACCGAAGAAAGTCATGTCATGGTTCGTAGACATCTTATTCAAGAGGTGAAAGATCATAGAAATGATTATGTGCGGATATTTGCGAGTTAGGATCGTTTTAACTACATCTTAAATGACTTGCATCCTCCCTCAAATAGTGGTGGTATAACACTTGTAGATAAGTGGCTGACTTTTCCGGACATGGGTCACATCGTTGAAACTTATTACAATAGACTTGTAGTAGAGTTGACAAATCACGAAATCGGAACTTCGAAATCCTTTTTACCACTTAGAGGGGTGCCACTGCTTCAGAAAAAAACCCCATCATGTGCCTAGGCTTAATTCCCAACCATTTTGTTCTTATTTTTTGAGGATGGTTGTCCACTACCTCCATCATCTACGGAGTGGAACATACATAGGAGTGAAGAGGCATCGACTTGGGAATTTGAGTATTTGGATCAACAAGCTAGGTTCCGAGACCTCATGAACATTGAAAAAAGAGAGAATCCGCTCCCACCAAAAAAGGAGTCAAACCAAGCCAATCCAATTTTGTGTGACACTCCTGAAAAAGCAAAGCAAGAATTTCAAGTTATTGAGGAAGATGAAGATGGTTCAAATTCACTTAATGCGATATGAGTGATTTTTTGTTTTTGTCGGTGTTCATCCTTTTTTTTTGTCGATATTACACCGACATATTTTTTGTGGTCGATATTGTAACGCCAATTTTTTGTGGCCAATGTATAACTGACATATTAATATATATAAAAAGATGACTTTTATGTGGTGGAATATGCACCTACTTTGTTATTGGTTATAATGTTTCCACATTTGATATATATTGGTTTTTACGTTTCATTTAATTTTATTCTGATGTTTGATATTTCATAAACTTTTGTGAAGTTAAACATGTCTGAGGTTACACAAATTGAAGCTCATGTCCGATACTTTGCTTTCAAAAAGACAATTAAGGTTTTTCTAACTCCGACCAACACTATGGATGAGTTGAAGACACAACTTAACAATTATTTTCTCCATGTTGGTGAAAATCATCATACATGTTATGTATTTGCTCAAATGCCACTTTATGACCTGGGGGCAGATAAAGATGAAGACATGTGGAAAACGGTCTATTGGCCTCGGCTTATTCGTGACGATAGTGACGTTGGATTTATGTTTAGGCATATGGTTGAAAATAATATATTATATCTTTGTGTTCGTTCCAACTGTATGTGCAACGAACGTCGGTAGAGATTTCATGTAATATTATGTAATGTGTTGTTGAATGTCAAACACTATTTATGTTTTTGTTGAATTTCAAACATTCATGTAATTTTAACGTAATGTTGAATTGATTTTATTTTGGTCAATTGTGAAAGATTATGTATTGTTATGGCTTATGAATGATTATAATTGATGTATGATTTGTACTGCCTCTGGAACTGTTGTTTTGGATTACATGTAATAAATAGGTCAAAAAATGGTGTTGTACCCTAATTTTGTCTCAAGCCTTTTCAAAACAAATTTCAAAAAAACAAAAAAAAGAGAAAAGTCAAAGTCAACAAAAAGTCAACAAAAAAGTTAACATTTTAGAAATGAGGACTTCGCAGAGCAAAGTCCCCTTCGCTCTGCGAAGTCTGCGATTTTTTTGCAGATTTTTTAATCTCTTTGATTTATTTCATTTTTGTAATTATTATTATTACATATCATTTTTATTTTTGTTTTTATCATCATTCATGGCTATTTGAGCTCAGCAAAGCAAGAATTGGAGCATTTGCCATTAAAGCCAAGGAAAGAAGCTTTTTCTTCCAACCTAGCATGTGCCAAGCAAGTTGGCTTGCCCTTGGGCAGCTCTTGTCCCTTGGACCTGCTACTGACCCTAAGGTTGCCAGCCACCAGCTTGTTGATTTTCTTCCTGCTTTCTTCCCCAAAACCAGTCAAACCCAGCTGGTTTTGCTTGCCCAAAAGCCATGAGTGCTGCCCTGTTTTCAGCAGCTTTTCTTCCTCCTCACACTGTAGTACCCCAATTTTGTCCTAAGCCTTTCCAAAAAAAATCAAAAAAAAGAGAAAAGTAAAAAAGTCAACAAAAAGTCAACATTGCTGAAATGAGGACTTCGTAGAGCAAAGTCCCCTTCGCAGAGCGAAGTCTCCCAGAAATGAGGACTTCGCAGAGCGAAGTCTGCGAATTTTCTGCAGATTTTCAGATTTTTGATTTTTCTGTTTTCCTTTTCTTTTATTGCTATTCCAGTCATTATCTATTATTATTATCATCTATTATTAGTATGATTAATGCTGGATTTGACCAAGAAATCAGAGAAAACATGTGACAATTGAAAAAAGCAAAAAGGGAAAGGAAGAGGAAGCAAAATTGATCAAGTAACCCAGCCACTTGCTGACTTTGGGCAGTCATTTCCTCTCCCACTTGGCCTGCAACTAGCCCTGCTATATGCCAGCAACCACCTTGCCATAGGCTTTACCGAAACCACTCAAGGATTGAGGCAAAGGTGCTGCCCCTGTTTTGCAAACAGCCTTGCTTTCATCATTTCCATCATTTTTCTGTCAGAATTCAGCTGCTTTGGGAGCTGAATTCGTCCAAGGTCTTGACCCTTGCAGCAAGGCAAGGTCACCTCTTATCCTTAGCATTAAATGCAAAGCAAATCAGTCATGATCATAGCCCAAAAACAGCCCTGCTGCAGATTTTGTCATCATGACCATTTGATCTCATTTTGGCCTATAAAAGCAAGGCATTGCTGCTGAATCAAGGGAAGTTCAAGAGAGGGAAAGAGATAGTTTTTAGAGGGTTAACACACAGAGGTTTGAGGGTTAAAAACCAGTTCAAAACCAGTGCAAATTCGAGTGAATTACTGCACACTTTTTCCTCACAAAAACAGAGTTGGTTTTGGTAAGTTTTAGAGGAAAATCTCCAATCCTTTCTTACACAAATCATCCTAAACCAACACAAAGCAACCAAGCCAGAAAAACAGCCTCTAAACCTCACACAAGGAGGGAGAAACAAAGGCAAATTATCATTGATTAAGGGCTGTTCATCAAGCTTGACCAGCTTTGCAAAAAACCATAAGCATCCAAGCATTTTCCATTTCCTTGCAACAAAGGCCTTGGATTAGGAGCAGGTAAGTCACTCTAACTTGTTCATATTGCATTTACATACTATTTGCATTTGCTTTTGATTCCATTTTGTTTCAATCTCAACTTTGCATTTTTAAGTTTCACTCATTTTTGAGTTAAAACCCCTTTTTGAATTTTAAGAAATCCCAAGGATTGCAAAACATTTGAACTGAGTTATTGCACTCATTTTACTACCAATTTCAAAAGCTTTTCACTCCTCCTAAGATTCTGAGGCTAGTTCAGAAGTTGCTTCTGAACAGAAGTTCAAAAGCAGCTTCTGAACTCAAAATTTCGCATACTTCGCAATGCGAAGGTCTGGTCGCAGTGCGACCATGACAGAATTCAGAACATGAATTCAAAAGCCAATTTTTGAGGTTCTAACCCAAAGCTCAGAACCTAAGAGGTTTGAAACTCATTTTATTCAAACCATAACAAAGATTTTGCATAATATTGACAAATTCACAAGTTCGTGCAACGCTTTTTGGAATAACTCGCAAAACAAGTTATGTCCACAAACTTTCAAAACAAACTTGAGCAATAAGCTAAGTTCACCATTTTCAAAACTAAACTTGAACAATAACCTTGTTCATGATTTTCATATCAAACGTGAACTTAAGCCGAACTTGTTCACTTTTCAAAATCAAGCTTAAATTGAGCCGAACTTGCGCGCTTTTCCAAATTTGTGCAAAACTTGTTCATTTCATAAAACTTTAAACCAAGTGTTTTGATAACTTTGGGATTTCTGGAGTTTCATACAAAACTTGAATGAAAAAGGGATGGTTTGATGTATGGCTCTCCATTTCCCCAGTTGTACGAATGCGTGACGTATGTCTCGTCGTTCGGACAATCGTCATTCTATTTTCAAAAACATAAAACAAACCCAACACACTAATTTTGGCCCCCGTGGTCAATCCGAACCTTTCTTGGTCCTTCGGGACCAATTGAACCCTCTCTTGACTCGGTTGAGTCAATCGAAACCCTTTTCGGTCCCCCGTGACCATTTTAATCAATGCTCGACTCCGTTGAGTCCATTGACAATCTTTCGACCTTTCGAGCGTTCATACACGTCTCGGCGATCTTTTTCCTTTCGAGCGTTCATACACGTCTCGGAAATCTTTTTCCTTGCGAGCGTTCATACACATCTCGCAATCTTTCGACCTTTCGAGCGTTCATACACGTCTCGGCGGTCTTTTTCCTTTCGAGCGTTCATACACGTCTCGGAGATCGAAATCACCTGTTTAGGTGACAATCTTTTCTTGGTCCGCCGTGACCAAATGAATCATTTCTTGGCCTCTCATGGTCAATCGAACCTTTACCCCAATGGACATGTTTTACCTATTCTAAGCACGATTCGTAAACAAACGCTTAAGCCTCCCATGCGCGAGCATACAAGCTATACGCTTAAGTCTCCCATCCGCGAGCATACAAGCTACGTTTAATCGCAAGAATACGGTTAAAACATCGTCCATTTAAAAATAACCAACATATGTACGTTTTTCTACCAAAGAACTACGTACGCTTTGAATTCTCCGACTATCGGGAGATACGTAGGAGCAAGATCGACATCTTGTCAAGCGCAATAATAAAAAACTTTCTTTTTCCCTTTCGTTTGTTTTCATCTCTTTTTCCCCCTTTATTATATTTTGACATAGATAAGCATGCGCGCAAAACATTTAAAAACAATTTAAGCTTTAGCCAAATAGAAGGTTCCCGTTGAGTACAACGGACGCGAGGGGTGCTAATACCTTCCCCTTGCGTAATCAACTCCCGAACCCGACAATGGTTGTGATGACCAGTCCTTTTCCTCATCGTCAAGGGTTTTATTATCGTTTCCCTTCGAACAAAAAACTTAAGGGTTTATCAACGTTCCCTTTACACAAAAACTTTGGTGGCGACTTCACAAGGCCCTCCGAGCGTTCACAAACGTCCTCGGAGGATTGCGCGTTTTTTAAAAACGAGGTGCGCACAGCTGGCGACTTCACTGGGGAAACTTTTCCCACTAGCGAGTCAAGCCTATCCTATTTGGCTTTTAAGCTAAATGTTTTTTATCTTCTTTGCGCGCATGCTTTTATTTTATTTATCCATGTCATTCCCATGCTTTATGTTTATAAATGCTTTATTTTGCTTTATATATTTATATCATATATCAAATGCGGGGGTTACTTGAGCGATGTTAATGCCGGACGTGTGAGGCTCTCTACCCGAGCTCGAGAGAAAGCTAAGTTAGAATGGTGGTTGTGAGCGGAAGCCCGCGTTGACGTATGTCCGTGAGGTATGATGCCCAACCCCACTTAGAGGAGATATTCACATGGAATGAATTGAAGTCATGTGACGTATGTCCATAGACAACCTTAATTCCATGTGAGATCTATGACTCTAGGGACCTTTTTTAGGAAATCTCATCTCTAGAGCCTACACGTGAGGATGGGGGAAGTTTTGAACGTTCCTATACCAAACCCCTGCATATCATCCATTTGCATTCAAAAAAAAATTTCGCATAAACAAAATAAAGGGGCATATTTGTTGCATACTCATTGCATTCATACATTTACATGCATTTTCATGCATTTCAAAGCAAAACCCTCACATCATTCCCCAAACCAAAACACCAAAAAAAGGGAAGTACCCGACCCGGTGTACAGTAGCGTTTCGGATGAGATCCGAGCAACCGGAAGGCCATCGAAATTCTGGAAATCATTTCTTTGTCCAAGTAATTTATCTTGTTTTTCAAAAACAATCATTTTGCTCTTCCCAAGGCAAATGATTAATTTTATGGGACCCCCATATTTCAAATCATTTCCGTCATTAATAAATTTGCAGTTTATGTTCAAAAGAGTTCATTTTTCTTTCGTTCTTAATTAGCAATAAATTTTCGCAACCCTACAAAAAAAATCATCATAAATACACCACCAAAAATAACACTGCTACGATCCCTTTTGACTTTAATCTTCAAATTAACCAAACGGAAGATGATAATAAGGACGATTTTGAACCTCCTAAAGGATTGTCCAGACTTGGGGATCAAGAGGATAGGGTAATACAACCTCACCAAGAGAACCCTAAAAAAATAGCACCACAGTTCTTCCTCTGCCGGGGCACACTCTATAAGAGAAATCATAGTCTCACTCAGACGTGTGGATAAACTTGAAGCAGTCATGCTCACCGAAGAAATCCATGAGGAGTCCTTCCAAACCCATGCCTTTGGACATGCAAAAAATACATAAGTGAATACCCTAAGGGCGGGTTGTTATTGGCTAACCATGGAAGCCGACTGTTTTCCCCATGCCAAGACATATCACAAGTGTCAAATTAACGCCGACAAGGGGCACATGCCACCAACACCTCTGAATGTCATGACATCACTCTAACCTTTCTCTATGTGGGGCATAGACATGTTCGGAATGATTGAGCCAAAGGCTTCAAAAGGGCACCAGTTCATACTAGCTGCCATCAACTGTTTCACCAAATGGGTCGAAGCAGCTTCCTATGCAAACATGACCAAACAAGTGGTTGCCCAATTCATAAAAAAAAGAAACCATTTGCCGTTACGGCACTCCCCACAATTTCCCACAAAAAGCCAAGTCGTCATGGGCATTCCTCACATTTCCAACAAAAGCCCAATTTTCATTGGCATACACAAATCCAATAAAAGCCCGACCTCGCTCGGCATCCCAAAAAAAAAAAAAACAAAAGCCCGACCTCGCTCGGCATCCCATCAATAAAAGCCCGACCTCGCTCGACATCCAAAAATACAAAAGCCCGACCTCGCTCGGCATCCAAAAAACAAAGCCCGACCTCGCTCGGCAATCCTTATCACTATTGAAGCCCAATTTTCATTGGCATTCAAAAATACAAACAAGGTTCGACCAACTGAACCCCATAAAAGAGAAGCATCTTACATCATTGTGGCATGGACAGCTCGACAAGAAAGTTCATCCTCGAGAATTTAGAGAAGGAGACTTAATGCTTGGGAAAAAGGATATTACCCACCCACAAAGATCCCCCTATCAATAAACTCCGGCGCAGTAAAAAAAAATATATATGCCAAAAAGAAAGAGAGCTCGCTAAATCGAAAACCCGAAAAGGGCGGTTTAGGCAATAGAGAGCGTCCTGGTAGATCGAAAACCTGAAAAGGCGGTCTAGGCAAAAATTAAGGACATCAAAAAAGGAAATATACCCCAGTGGACTGAAAACTCGAAAGAGCGGTCCAGGTAAAAGTTAGGGGTTTCAAAAAAGAAAAAGGCAAAAGACTGCGGCACGTGAGGTCCGGACAGAATTCAAGAGGGAAAGAATCAACCTCATTATCATCTTTCAAAAACGAGTTATTTCGAAGTCATAGGGAAAGTAGCACGTGAAATCCAAGCAAATCTTCATTTGCCTTTTTCTTTCTTTCTTTTTCTCTATCTCAGTAATCACCTCTTATAGGGATTACATTTTCACGAATAGTTACCCATACAAGGGACTAAGTTTCATTGAATCAAAATCATTTTTAAACCTTTTCATTGTTATGCGTCCTTACTTGCTCATAAAGTGTGTTTTTATTCATGATAAATAATGCATTGAAATATGGAAAATAAAAAAAACTTGCAAAAGAAAATGTGTGTTTTTTACTTGGACGTTTTAAATGTCAAAAGATTTTTCTTTGGTCTCCGGCATTGCATCAAAGGACTCAAGACTTGAAAACCTTCATCAGTCACTTCAAGATCTTACTCTTCATCAGAAACTAGTGCGTAGCTCGCGGCGCGTAAAACGCAAAGATCCCGGGTGTCGGAGGAACAAATTTCCCAAAGAAAGCTCACCCCCATACATCTTTTTCATCCACCAAAGCCGGATATCGATCATGCTTCCAAAATGATCCTTATATCCCCAGTGAGTTCACCAAAATCAAAAAGCCCGACCTCGCTCGGCAACCAAAATCAAAAAGCCCGACCTCGCTCGGCAACCAACCAAAAGCCCAATAATCATTGGCAAAACCAAAGCCGAATATTCATTGGCACCCAACAATAAAGCCCAATTTTCATTGGCGAACCAAAAGCCCAATCATCATTGGCGCCTACTCACAAATTTCCAACCAAGCCAATTTCATTGGCATTCCCCAGTGGAGTCTCACCCAAAGCCCAATCATCATTGGCGCAATCACAACCAAGCCCGACTTTGCTCGACACCCAATCATAATCCCCAGCATATCATATTCATTCATACATGCATATCATATCATATTCATTCATACATGCATATCATATCATATTCATTCATACATGCATAATCATCTCATATTCATTCATGCATGCATTATCCAAATCATTCATATACATGCATCTCATATTCATGTCATGCATTATCCAAATCATTCATATGCATGCATCTCATATTCATGTCATGCATCATCAACCAGTGTTCCCCAGTGAACCCATTCCAGAGCTTCCCCAGTAAGTTCTTCTAGCATACTACATAAGACAACATGAAGCATATCATGCATCAACAATCATGTTCTCCTTTTTCAACAATCTAAGTACTAGCCAAGTCTAGAGATGATTACATGTACCCCATAGCGGTATATTTTATTCCCCAGGGAACACCAGGCACCTATTCAGGGTAAGACCATTCCAATTTAGGGATCCACCTCTAGTTAAGCGGCTAGATAAGATCACCTTTCCTTAGGCACCTATTCAGGGTAAGACCATTCCAATTTAGGGATCCACCTCTAGTTAAGCGGCTAGATAAGATCACCTTTCCTCAGGCACCTATTCAGGGTAAGACCATTCCAATTTAGGGATCCACCTCTAGTTAAGCGGCTAGATAAGATCACCTTTCCTTAGGCACCTATTCAGGGTAAGACCATTCCAATTTAGGGATCCACCTCTAGTTAAGCGGCTAGATAAGATCACCTTTCCTTAGGCACCTATTCAGGGTAAGACCATTCCAATTTAGGGATCCACCTCTAGTTAAGCGGCTAGATAAGATCACCTTTCCCCAGTGTTTCGACCTTCAGTTAAGCGGCTGAATAAGATCACTCCCTCTAGGTATCCACCTCTAGTTAAGCGGCTAGATGAGATTACCTTTATCCTCAGGGGATCTACCTCCAGTGTTAGCGGCTGGATACGATCAACCTTTTCAAATCATTGCATTTGCATATTTTACTTTCACTGTAATCGTTTCGTACCGCGAAGGACAAAATTCGGGTCCTTCTTTTACTTAATTGATCTTCGCAAAGAGTTCATGAGATGCCCTTGGCACTCACACACTCTATGCAAAGACACAATTAAGTAGGGGCAGCTGTAGTACCCCAATTTTGTCCTAAGCCTTTCCAAAAAAAATCAAAAAAAAGAGAAAAGTCAAAAAGTCAACAAAAAGTCAACATTGCTGAAATGAGGACTTCGCAGAGCAAAGTCCCCTTCGCAGAGCGAAGTCTCCCAGAAATGAGGACTTCGCAGAGCAAAGTCTACTTCACAGAGCGAAGTCTGCGAATTTTCTGCAGATTTTCAGATTTTTGATTTTTCTGTTTTCCTTTTCTTTTATTGCTATTCCAGTCATTATCTATTATGTTTATCATCTATTATTAGTATGATTAATGCTGGATTTGACCAAGAAATCAGAGAAAACATGTGACAGTTGAAAAAAGCAAAAAGGGAAAGGAAGAGGAAGCAAAATTGATCAAGTAACCCAGCCACTTGCTGACTTTGGGCAGTCATTTCCTCTCCCACTTGGCCTGCAACTAGCCCTGCTATATGCCAGCAACCACCTTGCCATAGGCTTTACCAAAACCACTCAAGGATTGAGGCAAAGGTGCTGCCCCTGTTTTGCAAACAGCCTTGCTTTCATCATTTCCATCATTTTTCTGTCAGAATTCAGCTGCTTTAGGAGCTGAATTCGTCCAAGGTCTTGACCCTTGCAGCAAGGCAAGGTCACCTCTTATCCTTAGCATTAAATGCAAAGCAAATCAGTCATGATCATAGCCCAAAAACAGCCCTGCTGCAGATTTTGTCATCATGACCATTTGATCTCATTTTGGCCTATAAAAGCAAGGCATTGCTGCTGAATCAAGGGAAGTTCAAGAGAGGGAAAGAGAGAGTTTTTAGAGGGTTAACACACAGAGGTTTGAGGGTTAAAAACCAGTTCAAAACCAGTGCAAATTCGAGTGAATTACTGCACACTTTTTCCTCACAAAAACAGAGTTGGTTTTGGTAAGTTTTAGAGGAAAATCTCCAATCCTTTCTTACACAAATCATCCTAAACCAACACAAAGCAACCAAGCCAGAAAAACAGCCTCTAAACCTCACACAAGGAGGGAGAAACAAAGGCAAATTATCATTGATTAAGGGCTGTTCATCAAGCTTGACCAGCTTTGCAAAAAACCATAAGCATCCAAACATTTTCCATTTCCTTGCAACAAAGGCCTTGGATTAGGAGCAGGTAAGTCACTCTAACTTGTTCATATTGCATTTACATACTATTTGCATTTTCTTTTGATTCCATTTTGTTTCAATCTCAACTTTGCATTTTTAAGTTTCACTCATTTTTGAGTTAAAACCCCTTTTTGAATTTTAAGAAATCCCAAGGATTGCAAAACATTTGAACTGAGTTATTGCACTCATTTTACTACCAATTTCAAAAGCTTTTCACTCCTCCTAAGGTTCTGAGGCTAGTTCAGAAGTTGCTTCTGAACAGAAGTTCAAAAGCAGCTTCTGAACTCAAAATTTCGCATACTTCGCAGTGCGAAGGTCTGGTCGCAGTGCGACCATGACAGAATTCAGAACATGAATTCAAAAGCCAATTTTTGAGGTTCTAACCCAAAGCTCAGAACCTAAGAGGTTTGAAACTCATTTTATTCAAACCATAACAAAGATTTTGCATAATATTGACAAATTCACAAGTTCGTGCAACGCTTTTTGGAATAACTCGCAAAACAAGTTATGTCCACAAACTTTCAAAACAAACGTGAGCAATAAGCTAAGTTCACCATTTTCAAAACTAAACTTGAACAATAACCTTGTTCATGATTTTCATATCAAACGTGAACTTAAGCCGAACTTGTTCACTTTTCAAAATCAAGCTTAAATTGAGCCGAACTTGCGCGCTTTTCCAAATTTGTGCAAAACTTGTTCATTTCATAAAACTTTAAACCAAGTGTTTTGATAACTTTGGGATTTCTTGAGTTTCATACAAAACTTGAATGAAAAAGGGATGGTTTGACGTATGGCTCTCCATTTCCCCGGTTGTACGAATGCGTGACGTATGTCTCGTCGTTCGGACAATCGTCATTCTATTTTCAAAAACATAAAACAAACCCAACACACTAATTTTGGCCCCCGTGGTCAATCCGAACCTTTCTTGGTCCTTCGGGACCAATTGAACCCTCTCTTGACTCGGTTGAGTCAATCGAAACCCTTTTCGGTCCCCCGTGACCATTTTAATCAATGCTCGACTCCGTTGAGTCCATTGACAATCTTTCGACCTTTCGAGCGTTCATACACGTCTCGGCGATCTTTTTCCTTGCGAGCGTTCATACACGTCTCAGAAATCTTTCGACCTTTCGAGCGTTCATACACGTCTTGGCGGTCTTTTTCCTTTCGAGCGTTCATACACGTCTCGGAAATCTTTCGACCTTTCGAGCGTTCATACACGTCTCGGCGGTCTTTTTCCTTGCGAGCGTTCATACACGTCTCGCAATCTTTCGACCTATCGAGCGTTCATACACGTCTCGCGGTCTTTTTCCTTTCGAGCGTTCATACACGTCTCGGAAATCTTTTTCCTTGCGAGCGTTCATACACGTCTCGCAATCTTTCGACCTTTCGAGCGTTCATACACGTCTCGGCGGTCTTTTTCCTTTCGAGCGTTCATACACGTCTCGCAATCTTTTTCCTTTCGAGCGTTCATACACGTCTCAGAAATCTTTTTCCTTGCGAGCGTTCATACACGTCTCGCAATCTTTCGACCTTTCGAGCGTTCATACACGTCTCGGCGGTCTTTTTCCTTTCGAGCGTTCATACACGTCTCGGAGATCGAAATCACCTGTTTAGGTGACAATCTTTTCTTGGTCCGCCGTGACCAAATGAATCATTTCTTGGCCTCTCATGGTCAATCGAACCTTTACCCCAATGGACATGTTTTACCTATTCTAAGCACGATTCGTAAACAAACGCTTAAGCCTCCCATGCGCGAGCATACAAGCTATACGCTTAAATCTCCCATCCGCGAGCATACAAGCTACGTTTAATCGCAAGAATACGGTTAAAACATCGTCCATTTAAAAATAACCAACATATGTACGTTTTTCTACCAAAGAACTACGTACGCTTTGAATTCTCCGACTACCGGGAGATACGTAGGAGCAAGATCGACATCTTGTCAAGCGCAATAATAAAAAACTTTCTTTTTCCCTTTCGTTTGTTTTCATCTCTTTTTCCCCCTTTATTATATTTTGACATAGATAAGCATGCGCGCAAAACATTTAAAAACAATTTAAGCTTTAGCCAAATAGAAGGTTCCCGTTGAGTACAACGGACGTGAGGGGTGCTAATACCTTCCCCTTGCGTAATCGACTCCCGAACCCGACAATGGTTGCGATGACCAGTCCTTTTCCTCATCGTCAAGGGTTTTATTATCGTTTCCCTTCGAACAAAAAACTTAAGGGTTTATCAACATTCCCTTTACACAAAAACTTTGGTGGCGACTTCACAAGGCCCTCCGAGCGTTCACAAACGTCCTCGGAGGATTGCGCGTTTTTTAAAAACATTCAAACCTTGGAAGAAACTTCAACCATTCAAGGTTCCTTTCACTTCCTTGCAGCAAAAGCTTTGCTAGGAGTTCTGTAAGTGTTCTGAAATCTTTATCTTTCATTTAGAGTTGTGCTTGCATCTTTAATTTTGTTCAAATCCATTTTGCTCTAAAAAACCCCTTTTGAATTTCAAAAGAAATCCCAAGGTTTGCAAAACATTTAAACTGGTTTGTCCAGCTCTTTTTATTGCTAAATCTCAAAGCTTTTCACTCCCCTAAAGGTTCTGAGATTGTTCAGAAGTTGCTTCTGAACAGCAGTTCAGAAGCAGCTTCTGAACTCAAAATTTCGCATTGTTCGCAGTGCGACCATGACAGAACTCAGAATCTGAGTTTAGGCTCCCAAACAGCCAATTTTTGAGGTTCTATCCCTAGAACTCAGAACCTAAGAGGTTTGAAATTCATTTTATCCAAACCATAACAAGGATTTTGCATAATATTGAAGGATTCACAAGTTCGAGCAACACTTTTTTGGATAACTTGCAAAACAAGTTACGCTCACAAATTTCAAAACAAACTTGAGCAATAAGCTAAGTTCATCATTTTCAAAACCAAACTTGAACATCAAAAACCTTGTTCATGATTTTCAAATCAAGCGTGAACTTAAGCCGAACTTGTTCACTTTTCGAAACCTTTTTAAACTTGAGCCGAACTTGTGCGTTTTTTCACAAATTCATTTAAAACCTTTTCATTTTGGGTTTCAAACCAAGTGTTTTGATAAACTTGAATGAAAAAGGGGTGGTTTGACGTATGTCTCTCCATTGCCCCGATTGAACGAATGCGTGACGTATGTCTCGTCGTTCGGACATTCGTCATTCCATTTTCAACGTATCCGACCACACCAAACCAATTCTTGGCCCTCTGTGGTCAATTTGAACCCTTTGGTCCCCCGTGGCCATTTGATTCAATTCCTCAACTCGTTTGAGTTACTTTGGTCAATGTTCGACTCGGTTGAGTCCATTGTACCCTTTCTTGATCCCGTTGGATCAATCGAACCTTTTCTCGACTCGTTTGAGTTACTTTGGTCAATGTTCGACTCGGTTGAGTCCATTGTACCCTTTCTTGATCCCGTTGGATCAATCGAACCTTCTCTCGACTCAGTTGAGTCACTTCGGGCAATGTTCGACTCGGTTGAGTCCATTGTACCTTTTCTTGATCCCGTTGGATCAATCGAACCCTTTTTTACCCAACGAACATGTTTTATCTATTCTAAGCGCGATTTCAAACAAACGCTTAAGCTTCTCATGCGCGAGCATACAAGCTATACGCTTAAGCCTCCCATGCGCTAGCATACAAGCTACGTTTAATCGCAAGAATACGGTTAAAACATCGTTCATTAAAAATAACCAACATATATACGTTTTTCTACCAAAGAACTACGTACGCTTTGAATTCTCCGTCTACCGGGAGATACGTAGGAGCAAGATCGTCATCTTGTCAAGCACAATAATAAAAAACAAACTTTTTCCCCTTTCATCATATTTTCTTTTTCCCTTTTACATATTCAAGCATGCACGCAAAACATTTAAAAACATTTTAAGCTTTATCTAAATAGGAGGTTCCCGTTGAGTACAACGGACGTGAGGGGTGCTAATACCTTCCCCTTGCGTAATCGACTCCCGAACCCGATAATGGTTGCGATGACCAATCCTTTCCTCATCGTCAAGGGTTTTATTATCGTTTCCCTTCACAAAAAAAAACTTAAGGGTTTATCAACGTTCCCTTTAAACAAAAACTTTGGTGGCGACTTCACAACAGCCTTTCGAGCGTTCGTACACGTCTCAGAAGATTGCGCGTTTTTAACGAGAGCGCACAAATGGCTTGCTAGAGAAAACAACAAGTCTGTTCTGCATAATTTCCCGCAGTAGCAGTTAACTGTCGATGGTATCATCGGTTGTTAACTGCTGATGGAGCCGGCGGCAGTTAACTGCCGATGCACCATCCCAACAGCAGTTAACTGCCGATGGGGTAAAAATGTCATTTTCTGGTGTGTTTTAGCTTTGTTTGAAGTGGGAAAAGCAATTTTCATATAGCGATATTCAGGGTGGCTTGAAAAAGGCTCTAGTTACCAAAAAACAAATGTCTCGTGTGTATGACAATACAATCGATAGTCCGTAGAGAACGACCGAAATTTCTAGCAAAAATAGCAATCCAACATGGAACACTCACAATGAAAGAAAAGAGTAGAAACAGATTGGAATATATACGGCTCAAACTATCACTAGTTATGCTATATGGAATTGTAGTGGTGATTTTTTCTGAGTATCTTCCACAGCAAGCTCCTATAGTTATCGTGCTCTTAAACTTTGGAAGTAAGCTAGCCCTCTGCTGATAATGTATGGAACAATTCTCCAAGGCTAAAACAATATTTTTTTTTATTTTTTTGAAAGGGAAAGTTATGCAACTCATGTAAAAATAACGCGCCTAGTCGCGAGTTAGCAACAATAAAAGAAAGAAATTGTGAGAAAGAGTGGCTATGTAAAATAAATGAATGAAATTTAAAATTACCAGAAAAATAAAAAGTTGGGTTGCCTCCCATTTAACGCTTGTTTAGCATCTCGAGCTTGACGCATATGTCTAAGTTGAGCTTAGGAACCTCAATCCCCCAAGTTCCATGTTTTCCTCTTCCTATTCTAGCTCTTCCTCATAATCTGTCCATCCATAATCTTCTTCACACTCTGACCATTCATAGGCTTCTTTAGACAATGAGTCTTCTTCACTTTCTGCTTCAGGTTCTGATTCACTTGAATGTTCTATTATTTCTTTAAATTTCTCCCAATTGTCAGCAACCTTCATCGCCTCATTGTAGGCATTTGATGGTGGAGTCACCTTATAGCATTGATAGTACCTATTGGATCTTATGAATACCTCCCGTGCTTCCAAGTCAATCGAAGCCTTAGCAATTGCTAAGAAAGATCTTCCTAGAATCAGTAGGCATTCTTACATTCCTTTATCCAGTGCAACAATAACATTGATTTCAAATTGAAATCCATTAATGTCAATTACCAGGTCTCCAACCATACCAACAAGTTTTGTCTCCCCTCCATCTGCAAGACCAATATTCATGAAACAAGGACGTGGTGTTAGTCCCCCAATTCGGTGAAAATTGGCTAATGGCATCAAATTTCAATTTGCCCCTAAATCACATAAGGCCTCTCCTACAAAGACATTTCCTACAGTAACATGAACGTTGAAACATCCAGGATTTCCCTCTTCTTTTGGTACCTGAAAATCGTCAACAACACAACAATTTTTTGTTAGAGAAATAAAGCCTTCCTTAGAAGGTTCCTCCTCTAGCTTCAGGATCTCCTGCAAGAATTTCATGCAACAGGGACTCTTTTCGACCATTACTTTTATGGGCATATTAACTTTAAATTTCTCTAGAGCTTTGATGAGATCTTGAAAATGTTCATTTTCTGGACGCTCATGAACTCCTATCTCCCCACCTAAGGTCTTGTCCCTTTCTAAAGCATGTGACATGTCTTTCTCAACATTTGTCTCAGACATTCTATTACTCTCTTTGCTTCCTACCTTTCTTCTAACCTTATTATTGGGTTTATGAAATTCTGACAATTCTGGTTCTGAACTTGTAAAATAGAGTATTAAAACAACAGTTCAGAAGCAGAAAAATAAAGTGACAAAAAGTAAATGAACACAACTGAATTTGTTAACCCAGTTCGGTGTAAACACCACCTACATCGGGAGGATACCAATCCAGGAAGGAAATCTACTATAGGAATTAATCCAAAGACTCAGACACAGCCCCCCCTGTTCCTAGTCTTAGCAATCAATCTCCACTAGTCTGATTTCTACTCAGGAGCACCACCTAAGTATTAGAACACTACTAACTTCCTATTCAAGCAACTACAACCCAGTTACTTAGCAATTTTGAAATCTACCCAGTTTTGAAGAAACACTTTAAAGACATCACTCGTACCTAAAGGCTTAGAGTGAATACAACTCAAACACACCTAAACCAACTCAGGTGAGTGGTGCACAAACAAAGCCTAAGCTTACACAACTCAAAAAAACTCTTAAAAACTCTAAGACTCAATTTCTGGTTTTTGATACATGTCACTCCATAGGAGCAGCACGAACTCTCCTTAAATAGGCTTCATCAAGTAGCATAATTCTGAATTCAATCTTCTTTACTTGATATGATTCTGAATTATGAAAGGCTTAATAAGGAAACAAATATTTCTGGCTTCAATCTTACAAAGATACTTCAGCACAAATAACCAAACATAAAACACGAAGCAAATCTTCTTAAGATCTTCAACAAATCAATCAGCCTTCTAGAAACCAAATGCCTGAATAATCCCTTGATAAATCTTCAATAGATACGCACAGAAAGAAACACAAAGAATGCAAAAATCCAGCTTCAGAAGGTCAACGCTGGTCAACGTCTGAACAGTGCGTCTGAAGTACTGTTCAGCGTCTGAAGGCACATCCTGCGTCTGAAGTATTGTAGTGCGTCTGAAGGTCCAAAACAGCGTCTGAAGGTCCAAAACAGCTTCTGAAGACTATTTCTGAATCTGAAACTCCTCAAAACCTCTTTCTTGCTTCTGAAGACTTGTTAAACACATGGAGACGATTTGCTTGAACACATTGATTTTACCAAAACATGCAGCCAACATCTGAATACTCAACAATCTCCCCCTTTGGCAAATTTTTGGCTAAAATCAATGTTTCACAAATACCAGTTCTTCATTTCAACACAATGAGCTCAGCAATGAAGAACAACACATTATTAACATAGCCACAGAGTCAGCATCGGTCAACAAGCTATGTTAAATATGACAAACCAACCAAACAGCTTTAGTTCAGCACACAAACACATCCTGAAACACACAATAACTTCTGATATTTCTGAAATACACAGATAACCAAACTCAGACAAACTTCTGATCTTCTCATGAACACTTCAGCTTCACAATTTAAACTCAATTCAGTTTCTGATCTTATGTAAACTTCCCCTGAACAACAAAAACTCAACTTCTGATATTCTGATATTCCCTTGAAGCACAAACATATACCAGCAACAAATACCAGCTTCAAAACAACTCTCTTAATTCTGCATTGTATCTTGTATAGGTTCTGAAATCTGAATAAAACTGTCAGCTTCTGAAAACTCTGAAATCTGAACAAAACAACTTCTGAATTCAGCAACTTAGTACAATCTGAACAAGCCCAATCTGAAATCAACCACAAGCTTTTCTCCCCCTTTTTAGCCACAAAATTTGGACAAAACTCCATTAAATAGGGAACAAAAACTAAATAAGCAACACAGATCCTCAAAACTGACTGAATATCAGACTCAGACTCAGGATCACACTCTGCATATGCAAAACTGGCAGGTACTCTAACTTCCTCACATCCAGTTTGCTGTAATTGCTATAAGTCCTCATGCAAACAAACTTTTGAAGAATTACAAATAGACACATTCCTCTTCACATCAAGACTCTCTTCTGCCATAAACAACAAGTGATTCATTTGAAGTTCAAGATGTTTCAGCTCCTTGTAAACTTTGTCTTCATTGACCTTAACTTTGGGTTTTACAGACTTGACTTTCTTCACACCCTTCATGTTTAAGTGCTCAGGCTTCTGATGACAAAGTTTGTCTTCTTCTTCAGGAACCCACAAATAACAATTATCCTTTGATCTGCAGCCTCTCATCAAAACCTTACCTTCTTGACCAGTTACAAGACATTCTTGCATGTTGAAATTCACCATCAAGTCTTGATCACACAACTGACTAATACTGATCAGATTAGATGTCAACCCTTTCACAAGCAACACATTATTAAGCCTTGGTAAACCATCACTGATTAAGTCACCTATTCCCAGAATCTCTCCTTTTGCTCCATCACCAAATGTTACATAATTTCTGGAATAAGGTTTTAAATTACTCAGAAGCTTCTTCACACCAGTCATGTGTCTGGAAAACCACTGTCAAAGTACCAGTCTTTCCTAGATGATACTTTCTGAGAAATGTTAGCCATTAGACCAATATTATTACCTTTGGGTTTCTAAACCTTCTGAACATTGACTCTTTTTGCAGCAGGTTCAACTCTTCTGTACTTAAAATGTTCAGGATAACCATATAGCTTGAAACAAAATGGTTTGATATGCCCCTTCTTTCCACAATGATGACAGACCCAAGTATGATTTCTTCTCTTGTTTCTGTTAAACTTCTGGGGTTGAATCTGAGGTTGCATCTGAGGTTGCTTCTGAGCTTGCTTTTGAGGTCTCATCTTGGATGTCCCAATCATAGGATCATAAGTATCAGTAGCAGGAACAAACATTTTAACTGGATTTTTCTGCTTGAGGTTCAGACTCTCATCCACAAATCCTAAGCCCTTTTTCTTCCCTTGTTTCTGATTTTCCAAAATCTCATCCAGCACATCTGTAGCAGTATTCATCATCCTGACCTGCTTTTTCAAGTTCTCAAGCTGGGAATTGAGTTGGTTCACCTCACCTTTAAGATCAGAGATCTCTCCTAAATGATCACACCTTTCAGACTTAAGCTGGTTGACAGTCTCCTTCTGATTCTCTAATAACTTGCACAGTTCTTGATTTCTGAGGTATAATTCTTCATAAGACACAGCTGGTTCCTCAAAAACCAATTCTTCATCACTGATTTTAGACTCTGATGAAGTTTCATTCTCTGATGATGTTTCAGACTCTGATAGAGCTTCTGAAACCATAAAAGCAGCAACATGCTTGGCTGACTTACTCTCTCATCAGACCAAGATACAGTTAGGCTTTTCTTCTGCTTCTTGAGAAAAGTAGGACATTCTAACTTTATATGTCCATAGCCTTCACACTGAAAGCACTGCACAGCTTTTGCTTGATTGCTCTTCTCATCACTTTGTTGCTTATTGTTGTTGAGTATGAGGTTTTGACCTTTGGATTTGGATTTCCTGTCAACCTGTTTCAGAATTTTGTTGAACTGTTTCCCCACCAACACAAGTGCTTCTGATAAGTCATCCTCATCCTCATCAAAACCTTGTTGATCATCAGCTTCAGAAATGACTGCAAGAGCAATTCTTTTCCCTTTCTTCTCAGGCTGTTTGCAGAAAGCAGTTTCAAAATTCAACAGGGATCCAATAAGCTCCTCAACCTTCATAGTAGAGATGTCATGAGCTTCCTCAATAGCTGTCACCTTCATGTCAAATCTTCTAGGGAGTGACCTGAGTATCTTTCTCACTATCTTCTCATCTGACATCTTCTCCCCAAGAGACTCAAAAGAATTAGCCATATCCAGGACATCCATATAGAAATCTTGAATATTTTCATCCTCCATCATCTTCAAGTTTTCAAATTTAGTGGTGAGTAGCTGGAATCTGCACATCTTCACCTTAGAGGTTCCTTCATGAGTGGTCTTCAATATTTCCCAGGCATCCTTGGCTATGGTACACTGCTTGATGAGTCTGAACATGTTTTTGTCCACTCCATTGAATAGTGCATTCAAAGCTTTGGAGTTTCCAAGAGCCAGATCATCTTCAGCCTTTGTCCACTCTTCTTCTGGTTTCAGCACCTCAGTCTTGTTCCCATCTTTATCTAAAACAACTGGATGATCCCAACCTTTAATCACAGCTTTCCAAGTTCTGCTATCAATGGATTTCAGAAAGGCACACATTCTGGATTTCCAGTATTCATAATTTGTGCCATCCATCAATGGTGGTCTGTTGACATATCCTCCCTCCTTGTCCATGCTTGCCAGAAAACTCTTCCATGGAGCTCACCCAATAACAGGCAGGGTGCCTGCTTTGATGCCAATTGAAATTCTGACAATTCTGGTTCTGAACTTGTAAAATAGAGTATTAAAACAACAGTTCAAAAGCAGAAAAATAAAGTGACAGAAAGTAAATGAGCACAACTGAATTTGTTAACCCAGTTCGGTGTAAACACCACCTACATCTGGAGGATACCAATCCAGGAAGGAAATCTACTATAGGAATTAATCCAAAGACTCAGACACAGCCCCCCTGTTCCTAGTCTTAGCAATCAATCTCCACTAGTCTGATTTCTACTCAGGAGCACCACCTAAGTATTAGAACAGTACTAACTTCCTATTCAAGCAACTACAACTCAGTTACTTAGCAATTCTGAAATCTACCCAGTTTTGAAGAAACACTTCAAAGACAACACTCGTACCTAAAGGCTTAGAGTGAATACAACTCAAACACACCTAAACCAACTCAGATGAGTAGTGCACAAACAAAGCCTAAGCTTACACAACTCAAAAAAACTCTTAAAAACTCTAAGACTCGATTTCTGGTTTTTGATACATGTCACTCCATAGCAGCAGCACGAACTCTCCTTAAATAGGCTTCATCAAGTAGCATAATTCTGAATTCAATCTTCTTTACTTGATATGATTCTGAATTATGAAAGGCTTAATAAGGAAACAAATACTTCTGGCTTCAATCTTACAAAGATACTTCAACACAAATAACCAAACATAAAACACGAAGCAAATCTTCTTAAGATCTTCAACAAATCAATCAGCCTTCTAGAAACCAAATGGCTGAAAATTCCTTAATAAATCTTCAATAGATACGCACAGAAAGAAACACAAAGAATACAAAAGTCCAGCTTCAGAAGGTCAACGCTGGTCAACGTCTGAACAGTGCGTCTGAAGTACTATTCAGCGTCTGAAGGCACATCCTGCGTCTGAAGTACTATAGTGCGTCTGAAGGTCCAAAACAGCGTCTGAAGGTCCAAAACAGCTTCTGAAGACTATTTCTGCGTCTGAAACTCCTCAAAACCTCTTTCTTGCTTCTGAAGACTTGTTAAACACATGGAGACGCTTTGCTTGAACACATTGATTTTACCAAAATATGCAGCCAACATCTGAATACTCAACAGTTTATTTCCTATCATGAACATCACATCCATGGTTGGTATCGTTTTCACTTCAGAAGCTTCCCCTTTCAATATTTCCTCATTTCTAGACTCTGTCTGACCTTGATTTTCTTTTTCACTACACTTCTCTTTGGACACCTCTTTTCTATTCTCTCTCTTCCCCAAGTTAATTTGTTCCGTACCCCCGAAAGTTTTATTAAACCTTCTAGTCCGCCATTCTGGTTCCCAATGTTGTGTTTGGCGGTGAACCATCCTTCGTGCTTCTTCATTTTCTCGAAGTTCTCGTTGTTTGGCAAGAAAGTTGTTTGTAATCTTTAGGTATATAGAGTTATGTTCAAGAGCATCAACAAATGGTAAAGTAACATTCATATTATCCAAGGTTTCTAGAAATGTTTTCATTCTATCAACCTTCCTCTCTCTCTTTTGATACTTTTCAGTTGGCACTTTTAAAGGGTTAGTTTTACTTACCTGACATTTCAGCTTCCTCACTCATAACCATCTTGCACTCCTCATTCTTTGGTTTTTCAAGAGAAATGAGCTGTGTAGAAATTTGCCCTATTTAGGTCTCCAAGTTCTTAATAGAAGCTTTGGTGTTTCTCCTAGCTTCTTCTTGACTTTTCGAAAGGGACTCAATTTGAGTTTGAGTCGACTTTATGTATTGTTCAAGTGTTTCCTCTAGACCTTTCTTTGGCTGTTGTGAATTGGTGGCTTGAAATGATTGGAAACCATTGTTTCCATCTGAAAAGAAGTTGCAACGATTTGGCCAATTAGAATTAAAGTTATTAGAAAAAGGATACCTTTGTTGTCTAGTAACAGCGCCCATAAACTTTACTTGCTCTTCGGATAACCCCAAACTTGCTGGAAGACATGCTCTTGTTTCATGAGCTTTCTCACAAAAATCGCAGCCTAAACCATTCATTGATAACTTTGCTACTTCTCGTGCTTCTAGCTTCTTAGCTATTTCCTCCATCTTCTCGCCAAGTAGCCTTTGACTTTCAAGTAAAGCATTCTGGCTCTCGAGTTTCAACACTTCTTTCTTTTTGGCAACATTCCTATCACTACCTTGAGATCTATACTCATTTAAGGACATGTTGTCAATAAGCTCTCGTATCTTGATGACTATTTTGTTTTTCATTGAACCACCTGCAGAAGCATCTAGAAGCATTATAGTATGGGTCTTAAGACCATTAATAAAGATAAGAGTTACCTCCATTTCAGAGAATTTGTGTCCTGGACACCCCTTAAGCAGCAACTTGTATCTCTCCTATGAATCATAGAGGTTTTCTCTGTCTTGCGCGAAACTGGAGATTTCCCGCCTTTTTTCCATGTATTTGGTAGTAGGGAAAAAACAGCTGAGAAAGGCCCTCTTGAGCTGGTCCCAAGTGGCTATGCTTCCACTTGGAAGTGCGTCAACCAATCCTCCCTTAAGTGAGTATCCAAACAACCTAAGTCGTTTGTCTGACTTTGAAACTACATTCAGATTGATAATGTTGCAAGCTTCTAAAAAGTCAGTCAAATGAAGATTGTAGTCTTCATCATCCTTACCCGAGAATTGATTCACTTTCAGGGCAGTGTGAAATGAGTTTTTTATGTCAAAGAAGACAGGGTTTGCTGGTTGAAACCCCTGAGCAACCTCATCAAGGTTGTCAAGTCTTTCGTAATCTCCTAGTGTGATTCATTCCATGACTCGCTCTTCTACGTTGGATGAGAAATCACTTAAACTTTGTAATGGAACAGATGTTGCTTCTCTTGCTTCACGAATACGTTTCCGGATTGCCCTCTCGGTTTTGTCTACGTCGGAGTCAAATAGAAAAGTCCCTGAACCTGCACAACGCATATGATAACTCGCAAGGATTTTTTTTTTTAACAAGAACTTGTGGTAGATAATTAGACTAAAAACGGAATATATATATATATATATATATATATATATATATATATAATTTTGATTCACTAAGGAGAAGAGAGTAAAAATTGTAACAACTAAAAAAATAAGATTTATAACCACAGTAGATTTTAGTTAAATAAAACAGAAAAATATTTTTGTTATTTTTGAATAAGATAAGGAAATCAACTAAAAATATGAAGCAAAAATAAATTTAACCTAGATACTTTGAAAATAAAAACAAATCTAATCTAAATAAAAAAGGTAACAAATTGACCTAAGAATTAGGAAAAATAAATTTTAACCTAATCTAATAAAAAAACAAAATCTATCCTAAGAAATAGGGAAAATAAAAACAAAACGAATCTAAAAAGATAAAACAAACGAAACTAACCCCTATTTCTACTCTAAAAATCGCTACCCTACTAATTAAAAAGGTAAAATTTGAAAATTTAAAAACAATAAAAAAAAACTTACCAAGACCTAATACTAATTTTTAAAACAAGTTTCACTGATTACCTTGTCGAAATATCAACAATCCTCAGCAACGGCGCCAAAATCGTAATATGCAATAAAGTAGTAATTTTATTGTTCTCCACAGGAATTGTCGTTCAACTTAGTAATTAATAAAACTTATTTCAAAAGGTGAAAGTAAATAAAAGTGAATAGAATTGCAGGGTTTAATTGTTGTGCTCAATGCAAGATTAGATTTTGTGATTAAGATGATTAACAACGATTAGAGAATCCTTGAATCCCTCTTCGTCTTTATTGGAATTATCTTTTAAGAAACAAACAACTTATGTGGTGCTTACTTTGATTTAATGAATCCAATGGTAAAACTCGTACGAAGTTTCTTTAAATAACTTGTGTAGGACCAACCTAGAATTAGGTCATGTACTATGTTTCTTTAAGGAAAAGAGTAAAGACGGAAGGAGTTCAAACCTGAAACTTCCTAACCTATATAAGAAGTGGTATTTAGAAAAGCCAATGGAACTGATGTAATTTCGGGTTGTCAGGGCCTACTTTTATCCTACGGTTCAATTCCCGAGGTTACACACGTAGTTAACCAATTGACGAAGCATTAATGAACGAGCATAATCTAATTTAAATCGAGCACAATCAAAGCATATACTGAATGAAAAAATTTATTAATAAATTTCAGCAAATAAGAAGGAGTTCATCGTGGAACCCTAATCAAGAGGTTTAGTTGATCATGGCAACCGACACCATAAGAAAACAATAGAAAAACATATCCTAGAGAGAACAAAAGAAGGAGGAATCTTGCCTTGGAACTCTAATGCTTGATCCTTGCTTTCATCGTCAATGTTTCTGAATGAATAAAATAGTGTGCAAGGGTCTCTATTTATAGCATGGGGTTACTTAGGGTTTAAGGGAAGAAACTGGGCTTTTTGCACTGATCCAGCTTGGAAAACAAGTAAAAAGCGGTTTTTACCGACATCTGGGCACCTAGGCGCCTGAGGCTACACGCCTGGGCGCCCAAGGCAGTAGCTCCCTCTGTCGCAGGCGCATGGACACATGGGCTAGGCGCATGATGCAGCCCCTCAAGTGCGATTTCTTGCGTTTTTGTCCCGTTTTCGATTGTTCTTCCGTCTGAAAACTCCTAGAAACTTGAAATGAATTTTCTTCACTTTGTATTGTCTTCAACAACCTTCTAAGAACCCTTGATCTTCAATTTCATATTCTTGATCCTTCACGTGATGTCTTGATTTGTCAATTTACATGATTCCTCACTACAAAACACCTATAAAGTTGCATGATCTAAGATAAAACTGAATTACAACGACTCGAGTGAAAACAATACAACATGTTCCTTAAACCATTGACAACTCCTCTATCTATCATCTTATTTGTCTTCAAATGCTAAGAAAAGTACTAAAAAACATAGTCAAAATGTCATATGATGCTCTTTAATCAATATGCAAGCAACCCAGGAATGCATTCAACTCAAACACAACTCATAAATCAACTGAGGTTCTGAATGTAGTCTATTAACATGTATGTGGTCCTCGAAGTTCCTTCATTGGGAGGAAACAAGTATTTCATCACATTTGTGGATGAATTTAGCAGGAAGATTTGGCTATTTCTAATTAAAGCAAATAGTGAAGCGTTTGGCATATTCAAAAAGTTCGAAGTCTTAGCAGAAAAGCAAAGTGGAATGTCTATTAAGATACTAAAAACTGATGGAGGGAGAGTATACTTCTAAGGAATTTAATAAAATTTGTGAAGAAAATGGCATAGTTCATGAGGTGATAGCACGATACACTCCACAACATAATGGTTTGGCTGAAAGAAGGAATAAAACACTACTTGACATGACCAGAAGCATGTTAAAATTGAAGAACATGTCAATTATTTTCTCGGGAGAAGCTGTAAAGACGACAACTTATATTCTAAATAGATGTCATACAAATATTCTTGAGAAGATTCGAAAAGAAGTATGGATGGATAGAAAGCAGTCTGCAAAACACCGTAGAATGTTTGGTTCCTTTGTGCTATATAGTTGGCTCTAACTTTGACGCAGTTAACATTTCATGGTGTTACTCTTTATCATTCAAAACAAAAACCAAACTCCATCATAAAATATTAAGTAGTAACAGAATAATCTCAACAACATAAGTCATACATCATATCTCAAAGTAAAAACATCCTCAAAAGAACCCAAGGTTCATCAAACACAATCTGATAAATATGAATAAACCCCAACATTCCTAATCAGAGCACTACTATGCTAGAGTCCAAAAGAAGCGGTAAAGAACGAGTAGGCTCCAAGGCCATCCTCTGAAAACTCACATCAACTAATCTTCCTCGATCTGCAAGTCTACACCACAAGGGCATAGGTGGAAACCCGCAAAAGGGTGAGAAATATTCAATACATGGAAAAATACGAACGCATGTATAGTTAAAGGATAAACAAGCATGTCAACAATATATTCAACAGATATCCATCATGAATAAGCAGCAATTCATACTCACACACACACACACACACACACACACACATATATATATATATATATATATATATATATATATATATATATATATATATATCCATGTCTTAAAGTCAACTATACTCAGGCAATCATCCAAGACAATTAAAGACATCAAGATAAACATCATATGCACATTGTTATAGTAAGCTCATCATCCAACATCGCGTATTCAAATGAGCACATTTCCACATAGCACATAGTCACGTCTCATATTTTCAAATAACACATCATCACATAGTCACACTTAGTCAAATCAAACATCTTCCACATAGACTCATAGTGATGTATGTAATGCGCCTAACTCGACTCTATATGCATGTGGTACAAAGTCTTGGATATCAGAGGTATGTTACTGAGTGATCGCACGACATCTTTGGATATCAGAGGTATGTTACTGAATAAGCCCACAACATCAAGTACACAACATCAAGTATGACTCTATATGAATGCAAGGATACCAAGTATAGGAAAATGCACAACAACATATCGCTCATCGTTATATAATCACTTCATCATATAATGTATCAACACATCAACACTCTACGCATCGTCGAATAAATACATACACACGTCATCAAAACATCTCATCACCACATCAACATTTAATCACATCGACAAATAAACATTATCATAATATTCCTCATATAATCAACTCATCTCAATAATCTTATCAACATGTAATCACACCATTACATAATCACATCACTTCATCGTATACTCACAACACATCATTCTACATCATCAAGCATACTTCATTAATCACATCGTCTTCATAAATCACATCGTTTTCACTTAAACCTCCTATTTACTCATGCACCTCTATTTTCCTCAATTTCTCAAAAATACCCTTCAGTCCAATTTTCTAATAAATCAACTAACACAACGATTCAATCACATAATAAACAAATAACAAAATAAATAAATAAACTAATAATAAAAATCGGGTTGTTACAATAATCATCCTTCTTTCGGCGGTTTCGGTGTGGAGAGTCTTTCCCTCCGTGGTGACCTAACAGTTTCCTGCGGCGTGGACGACAAGGAGAGTGACTGCGGCTTCCTCTATCAGAATCATCTGAAGGTTTTCCACAACCTATGTGGTGGTTTGCAGGAACGGAAACGACATCATCCATAACCACCACTATTTTGTGGCGTTGATTTCGCTGAGCGACTTAGATTTGCGTAGCGATTTACGTCGAAATCTTCTCTTGATTCTCCTCGACGCGTTTGAGCCTGTTGTTCTGCTGCTGGAGTATACTCACCAGATTCCACAATAGTTCGTCTGTTTCAGGCGGCAGAGGAAGAGGAGCATCCTCAGTGCGTGGAGGAGGTGGAGGAAGAGGAACATCCTCCGTGCGCGGAGGAGACGGAGTAGGAAGTAGCGTCACTTCCATCGCTGCGAAAGGACTAGTGTAGATCGTCGCATCGAGAAGAGCATCGTTCGCGTATCTTTCTTGATTCACAGGTTCAAGAACTGAAATCGCTTGATCTTGGAGGATTTGAATCGCAGGACGTGATTTCTGCACGATGGAAGAGCGACTCGCGGCGGTTCTCCTACGAGTTCCAATCATTTCTTCGGGAGATGGAGCAGTAACTGTCTAAAATTACGGTGGAGGAACGTGTAACTGAAAACGGTTACGATGGAGGGACGCGTAACAGAAAACAGTTTAGGTGGAGGATCGTTAGACTGTGGCAGTTAGCGAACGATTCCCTTCTTCTAGCGCCAAATGATATGTCTGGTAAGAGACCGATGTAGGCAACTTTGGCGAAAAGTGCTCTGGTACAGTGGCGAAGAGTCTTCGCGGTGGAATGAAGGGTGCCTGCAAGCACGTTAGCAACCCAACGCTCAAGTCAGTATTGGAAATGAGAAGGAGTGTTTAAAAAGTGTGGGAAAAGTGAATCATACCTTGGGGATGAAGCTAAGTCACCCTTATATAGGCGTGTGTGAGAATAACTTCTCCCGTGAAATGTGGCGCCTGATTAGGAGGTGGTTCGAGGACACATGTATGGTACCTAATGCACGGGGGTGTGCTCCAGTGAGGTGAGGTGCACTTATATTGGCGTATTCCTTCAGGCGACGCGCCTTAGTCTGGTGGACGTTTAGTCCACGTGTCATAGTTGAATTGTTGGTCTAGAAAACAATCCATTCATTACAAATTCATTCAATACATCCACCAAACAATTTTTTTTAATGGATTAGCTTTAACTCATCCATTTAAAAATATATATGGATCCAATCTATCCAACTTATTTAAAAAACCGACCGCGGTGAATTTCTATGGCAACCGTTGACCACCACCTACCACCACCAAATTTATAATTATTCAATTATTAATTATATCCTTCAATATATTTGAATTAATTAAATTATTGGGGCCCTCGCTAGAAAATTTATTTAGAATTAATTTGAACAAAAAAAAAATTCAATATTGGACCGAGTAAAAATATTCATTTTGGCTTTATTCACTAAAAGAAAGAAAGAACCTATTTCAAATAAAAAAATTGTCAAAAAAAAGAAGAAATTATATACTTTAATATATAGATTGGATGAATTTTATGTTTAACGGACGGATTCGATTAGATTTTTGAAAAGATTTTTTGTGAATTGGTAATTGGTTAATGGATTGTTTGGATCCATCGATTATAATCTAAATTATCCATCTGATCCATCCATTTTGCCACCTCTAATTGAAGATTATTCCACTACCAATGCATGGTCAGAATTTTGAAATCTCAACATTAGTGGCAGATAGATCCACCAATACTCCACACGAGAACCAACATTACTAAGGGAAATTTCTGCGAGTAATGCATACCGATTTTTTTACAATAAAAGAAATAAAATTTGAATAACAAAACAAATATTAAATAATTTAATAATTTTAAATATTTTAAAGTGATAAATAATTAAACAATAGATAATGATAAAAAAATCAATAAATATCTGAGAAACAAAGTAATAAATATTTAAATAACATTCGTAAAATTAAATTAACTAACAAAATAAACTAATTATGATAATATTCAGAAAAATTCCCTCATGATCTCCCTCCCTATTTCCACTTTCCCCCTATGTTACTTTGGGGACTTTCCTGCAACACTTCTAGATAATTTGTAAAAGTTTAAGCATCTTGGGGAATAAATAAAGAGAATTTAAAACAACGACCTCAATGTAGATGCGAAAGAGATTCAAATAAAAAAAAAAGTCCTAAAAGACTCAAACTTATATGCTATATTTATTACCTAACGACTTAGCATAAATCAGTTTCTTGTGGAAAAACCTTATTCATGAAAACAAAATTATCAAATATCTAGCAAAACTAAGGTTTTTTTTTTTTTTATCAAACCTTAACCATAAAAAATAATTTAAGCCTACAATTGACCCGACACACAATTAATATGGTTATATTATATATTTAAAACAATCCAAATATGATTAGGACATGTAATCATACAATATCACACAACAATTCAATTCCCAATACATATACCCATCAAAATCTACTTAGATAGACATTAATCAAGCCATCAATTCAACTTGATGAATACTGATCAATTAAATTTGTAGTAGCTTTAAAGATATTCTATTACCAACTTTGTAACAATAGTTTGGCGCACATTCAAACCTTCGAAGGTTAGAGACTCACCTAACACATTAGAGGGGTTGTAATTGAATAAGAGTGCTAGCGATCAAGACATTTCTCTTTGATGAAACTTCATATAACCAAATAAAGTATTGTAGAAACTTGACCTAGTTACCAAGCTATAAAAGAGAGAGAAATCCAACATGACTTAATCGTTAAGCTATCCTATTTTCTTTCACTTACGTCGAAACATCTATGTGCAACCCCCAAGCTACATAATCCTAATCATATTCGTAGTTGTAAAGTAGGTATTTGACAATCCCTGCAAATACAAACTTTATAAATTTTACTACCTGACGACAATTTATTACACTTGTTAAACTGACCATTAGTAACTTTCGTGGTCTTTGGAAAAATCTTACATCAATTGTTGGTGGATGGTTGAATTTTTTATATCTTTGGCCATAGGATGAACTTGACTGATTATCTCTAGACACCATAACTAGACACTTGATTTATCATATGCTTTGTTGTTTGTCTATGACGCAACATAGGATCATTTTATCATATGCTTCTTTATCATGAGTGAAAATTAGAGTTCTAGACTATGCTTTTGTTATCTATAACTTACAATACTTGCTTCTTGACAAGATGATTATTGTAGTATTGGTCTAGCTTACGTCTTTGGTACATTGATAGTATTTACTTGATTGTACAATGTTTTGTTCTTTTTCATTGCATGCCCAAACTATAGACTTGATTGCACTTTGTATTTTAGACGTCTTGTTGTGTTCTACTATTTTGGTAAGGACGATTTCAAGCTTTACCTTGTAAGTACTTTTATATTGTATACTTAAACACACAATTAAGATATAAATTAATCTTTTGATTAGTTATCATCATAACATCAATAATGAGACATTTTTCAGAACCAACTTTGTTCTTACAATGCATGAACATATGAATCACCATGTATACTAATGCAACAAATTATATATGACTCGGTATATGTACATGAAATCATGATTCAACATTAATTTCTTATATTTCTCCAAATCATATGAAAGTTCATATAATAATAATTAGATAATTGATATAAATCTCAAATCATATGAAAAACAAACCACAACTTGGCCAACAAAACTTAATAGAAATATACATGCATTTCAATATATATATATATATATATATATATATATATATATATATATATATATATATATATATATATAACCCACTAGTTTTTATGTGTGAGTATTTTAGCAACATGCATCTTTAGGTGTATTTAGCCACTTTTTAGTTATCACTTGTTAAAATACTCCTTCTAAAAAATAAGTGGGTGTATTCTAGCAAATGTCTATAGGAGTTGATAACATACACCCACTTATTTTTTAAAATGTGTGTTATAGCAACATACACCTCAAGGTGTATTTATCAACTTTTTAGTTATAACTTGCTAAAATACTCTCACGTAAAAACTAGTGGGTGTATATTAGCAAATCCCTATATTAAATATATATATATTAACCTTAACTCAAATTATTTGAAAACTTGCTGATTATAATGTTTTGGCTATATTTCGATAACGTCTTATTTGTCTACATGTTCTTAGGAAACTTATCTTTTTAAGTCTAGTACCTTGAGTACTCATTTTTAATTTCAAGCATCAAACAAAAACTCAAAATATAGATAAAACTCCAATGTTTTAAAATATATTATTTTGACGTTAACTTTTTAAATCTTTAGCCTTCAATTGCAAACCATATCTTCATATTCATCGTTTTAAACATACAAATTAATCTGACTACAATCTAAATTGAAATTTCAAACTTTTGAGCCCCAAAAAACCTCCATTTTCTTGTCTAAAGGTATCTTTCACAAAATACTATAGGTCGACTCAATATAAACTTATTCATGTAAAAATAAATAAATTTTCAATATTTTTTCAAAAACTAAAAGTTTTACAAAACTCAAAAATCAAAATTTTATGTTATATCTATAGGCACAAATACCCGATCTACAACAAGATCACCATAAACAATAGTCACTCAATATTATTTAAAATTTGGAAGTGTCAATACATTCACATATGCATTAATAATCACCTTATTTTTATCCTTAATGTTTCGACTTGATCAACAGCCGCATTAACAACATCACTTTATTTTTATCCTTTCAGTGTTTTACGTTTCTTTGCACATATTTTCTTTTCAAAACCTTGAATTTTGAGCTCAATGCAACACACAAGGTCTTTTTTCATCTAAAACATACACACTAAAAACACAAAAAGTCCCATGTTTAGATATTCGAAGAAAACGTTATTAATTTGATATTATATGCGAGCAATATGATAAAACCTATGTTGACTCGTTTATTAGCTAAACATGTTTGAATCTTAGTTTTCTTGTCAAAAACTCACTTCTAACAATCTATTTGTTGATAGAAAATTGATATGTGCACACTATTACGTTGAAAGAATGTAGGATACTCTGAATATACTTTGAAAGAAGTAATAAATTTCTACATAGAAAACGACAGTTGACCATACAACTATTACGTTGTGAACCAAATTTCATAGGCTTACGCCAATTGTCCTCCCTCCATTATACAAGTAAGTACCTTTATCCTTTTGCTAGAATAATTGAAATATAAATATTCATTATTATGATTGTATATGACAATAAGTAACTGATAGACAAATATTAGTCACATAGTTTTTTGTTTGGGAATATAATTTTCACTCTTTCATACTTGTCTAAATTTACTCTCCTTTTAAATTCTTCCACTTCCCTACATAAGCAAAAACATATATATAAGTTATTACAAAATAATGAAAAAAATAATAATGAAATTTTCAACAAATAGATATCAGAGACTATCTTTATCATATGTTTTATTTAATATGCACATATGCAAACTATTTTCTCTTTCAAAAATTAAAATTTTAATTAAGTCAATTCAATCATATATATATATATATATATATATATATATATATATATATATATATATATATATACGCACACACACACACACCCAATTTAAGTATGCAAAACAATATGTATAACAAATTCTCAATTTTTTTATTTAATTCATTTTATAAGCAAAATTAACGGTACAATTGTAGCTCATTGAGTAACCCAATATTCAACAACGTAGGTTTTTCCCAATACTTATATTGGATTCAATAACCCAATAAACAAAATTTAATTTGTGTTCTGAACGTTTTAGTTTTATGTCTTGCGTAGGCGCAAAGACTGGTTTGTGAGGGACATGAGACAGTACAATACAATTTGTATTGTTGTTGAGTTATGTCATAGGCATTTGGGAGGGTGCACTAGGAACAATACAAGGTCAAGACATGTTATTTTTGTGTAATCTCATGAAATCAGCTGAGAGAACTTTTAGAAACCTTAGAGGCTAAGGATCTTAGGATTTGGTTCATAAAGTGTATAAAAATCTTAATCTTGGGCAACCAAACAAGGGGACTCTTTCAAAAGCATTGGTTCCTTTTAGGGAGAGATTTTAGTGGTGAGAAACATATGAGAATCACTTGGGAAACACCTTGTGAGTGAAATCGTTGAGATATTGTACGAGGGTAAATAAGAGAAATTTGGGGCATGTTTTGGACAACATTGGGAGCTAAATTTCTTGGTCACTTTTATAACTCTCTCGATCAACTAAAGATAGTAGGAAAAAGGTTGAAATTAGGTTTGCTCTTGGCGAACTTGTTGACGTTAATTTCTTCTAACGCTTTGTATCTCTTTGTAACGACTCTTTGATAGTCTCCCTCATCGAAATTGGCAACTGTGAAGAATCAAACATGAGGCTTTGATAGGAGCACTCTCAAAGGCCCCAAGCCTATATCACCATGTCAAACCAAGTGGGTTTGAATTATACTATTATTATATCATGCATTAGGCGCATAAAAGTTGCACAATTTTACGAGAAAAATTAGAGAATATTAGGAATGAATAAAAGTGAATCACTACTAGAAGAATAATTATATTACTGTCAACCATGAGAGAATATTAAAATAAAACCTAAAGCAACCATCACTTTTTCCATCTCAAATTTTTATTGGTATTTCATATGAAAAGATAATGTCAAATTTTTATTGATATGTCTAAACACAATTTTTATTGTTAAAAAAAATTAGGTTTAGACATAAAATTGGATCATGTGATATTTAGCTTATTCTATGTAAGTAGAAGAACTCGGAGAATCATATATCTAACCTGCCAATCTTCTCCAATATTACAGGATCTAAGTCGGCATAATACTCCATCATTGCAGGATCTAAGTCATCAGCATGATAATTGTCATCCTAACACATATCAAAATACATTTAATGATGAGAAATGATTTTTTTTTAAACAGATTAATGCAAAGACCAATTCTAACCTTATCATCATGATTTTGATTTGCATTTTCTGGAGCATCTTTAGCTTTAGCTTTCTTCCTCTTGTTCTTTTTTTTGTTCTTTTTACTTCCACCAGTCTCTGCCAAATAATTATAATTATACTCCCAAAATAAAAATACCACAAGCATTATAAACTATTAGATAAAGTTGAAATAGAGACAAAAATTTAAAGATAAAAAAAGCCAAAATTTCCTTTAATTCCGTCAATAAGTCAATTGGAAAACTTGCGAAATTAAGAAAATTGGTAAGAAAATTGGAAAACACGACATACCTTTGTTTTTGCCATTAATAAATGAGAGTATATCATCAATCGACCTTTCTTCCTCAACAGTCTAAAATATGGAGGCATTGTGTGATATTTAAAAAAATGAGACATAAACAGTTTTATACAAAAAATAATTTAATGGTTAAATTAATGTTTTTGTTAGTCAATAATAATATGGAGAATTCCACATTTAAATTAATGGTTAAAAATATGGAGAATTCCACCGGTAACACCATCTTAATCACATAAAAAATATGGTTAATTCAATTGAATAGATTGTTAATTTCATTTAGGGCCCGTTTGGGTTAGCTTATTTTAGAGCTTATACAAAACAGCTTATGCAAATAAATAAGCTGTTATGTATTTTTATAAGTTTGTTAAGATATTTTATGAAAAAAGATACAATTTTCTTTAATGAGAGCTTATAAATTAAAATAAAAACTTATTTATTTACATAAACTATTTTTCATAAGCTCAATCCAAACGGGACCTTAAGGTAGAAATTATGGTAATTGATCAATTACATGTTATAACGCAATTTCACAACTTTGGCTGTGATCTAAATTAACCATACACTCAAGTGAATTAGCCACTATCTTGCATGTGATTAATCATGTGTCGTAGTTGTATGAAAAGGTGGCTGTCCAAGAAACAATTTTTTTATAAATATTCAATAAAATTTTAAGGTCTATCAATATTAATTGATGTAAAACGGTGCAACTTGCCTTCTCTGGTGGATGACTAGTTATATGCTTCATTATCTTCTCCTGTCAAAAGACCAAATTAAAATCAAGAAATTGTGTTGAAAAGTTAAGGGACAACACTTTAGCTTATGACAATCATCACAAACCATAGTGAGGTCTTCTTGTGTGAGAAATATCTCACGAATTTCCTCAGGAGTTTTTCCATTAAACTTCAGAGAAAGTGCATCACATGACAGACAAAGCAAATCATTAAGATGAAGCCTAGCAGCAACAATTGCAAACCCACATAACGTCTTTGTATTTCTGCGAATGAATTTCTTATCAAAAGTTTTAAGCTCCTGCAATAGTAGCAATCAAATGTAAATTATACTCAATAATAAACTCTTAATAATAAAGAAATTTGAATTAGCACAAAAAAATTAGAGGCGGAGAAATGATTTCTTTTTTTATTTTTTATTTTAAGATTGAGGCAGAGAAATGAGACATGATAATTGTCTCATGTTTTAAATATTTTATTATTCTCTATCTCAAATTTATGGTGATAATTCAATTTTATAGTTTTTAAATTAGGGGAATCAAAAAATAAAATCGAAAAAAAATTTATGTAGAAAGTAATAAATGAGAGTCGAAATTACTATTTCAAACCTTTTCTGAATGTCCAATATCTTGATGGAATCGACAATAACAAACGATCAAACTTAAGATATCGGTAGTGACAATATCCGAGAGAGACAATGGCACTTGTTTGATAGATCCATTTGTAGTGTTTGGGCAAGCGTAAGACTTAATCTGAGAATTATAAAGGCAAATTTATATCAACAGACAATGCATGCAACAACATATATAGTTAAATAAATGTATTATTTGGAGGGAAGATATTCTCTTTTGAATTAAGAGTTTCACTAAGATAGATATGCATGCAGATTTTGAATGATAAACATATTTAATGAACAAATCTATCTTTTATTCTTATCATACTCCTACTTTAACTCTTCGCATGGATGATTTTTTTTTTTATTGAATCGGGGCATGAATAACATCAATTTTCAACACAACATAATATCTAATCTAAAAACTAGCCGAACATTAAAATGATAACCTAAGATACAATTTCAAAGAATTTACATTAGAAATTTCTTTCAAACATTGCACAACTTAATAATCAAGTAGCTCAACTCATTAGAAGAATGCAATGTCAAATATAATGGTGTTGACTTTGGTTTTTGGTGGTTAGTTTTCTTATTGTGTTGATGGTAGACTTCAATTAGGTGGAGTATGTAATGGTGTTTTTATGGGTTTGAGTCTTAGGGAGTGAGATATCATGTCATAATGATTATTGGGTCTTTTAATATTAGAGGTCTGGGTGGGAGTGAAAAGAGGCAAGCTGCGAGAGTTTAAATCTAATAACCATTTTGATTTTATTGTCATTCATGAAACTAAGTTAGAAGTTGTGTCGGAGGATCTTTGTCATTACCTTTAGGGTAATTCATTCTACAAATGGAGTTTATCTCCCACGGTGGGTAAGTTAAAAGTGTCTCCTCTTTTCCCTTTATTTTTTTGGTCATGTTTTCTATGGGTAAGTCTGGAGTAAGGGGTGGATAAGTCTAAAGTTTTTGTTGCGAATGTGTATTGCAAATGTTTTATTGGTGAAAAGGGGTTGATGTGGGTGGAGATGGGGTGATATCTGGGGTGTGTGTTGGGGGTTTCAATTCTTGATAGTCAGGAACGGAAGGGTTCTATGTTAGAAAGACACAGGAATGAAGGGGTGGAAATTATTGAGTTTGGAAATTTTGAGAGGCAGATGGGATTGGTAGGCACTTCATCTAGTTTCAACCGTATGGTAGTGCGATGGGACTTGTGGACCTCATTTTCGTGTTCGAGGGATTGTGGGATAGGTGAGGGAGCTACGAGTCAACGAGCTCTCCCCCATGATGTCTCGGACCATTGTCCCTTGGTCATTCGTTACTCTTCCCAGCTTTGGGGCCTAAGGTCGTTTATATTCAATAACTTCTGGATGGGTGATAAATGTTAGATTATGTGGTCATGCTCAATTGGGCCTCCTTATAATCTACATGGTGGATGACTCACATTCTTAAAGAGAAGTTAAAAGTCCTGAAGGGTGTCTTCAAAACATGGAGCAATGCGATTTTTGGGAATATTAATTTGCACATTGAGGCTTAAGTGGAGAAGATAAATTGGTTTTATGAGGTCGTTGAAGGTAATGATCTGACCATGGAGTAGTTTAGGGAGAGAAAGAATTTTTTGGGAGAGTTGTGGACCATCCTTAAGCGCAAAGACTCGTAGATTTATAGAAGGTTGAGGTTAAAGTGGTATTTGGTTGATGGAGTGGCCGTTGTTATGAATTCATTGATCTAGTTCGAAATTCTAGGAGGGCGTGTCTGATTTTTAAGATGGAATTCAAAAAGGCCCGTGATTTGGTGAGTTAGATATTTTTTGGACTATATGATGATGAGGTTAGGTTTTAGAGCCAAGTGAAGATCATGAGTTCATGTCTGCATGTTTTAAAAAGCCATCGATTTCGGTTAATGGTTGCCCAACTTAGGAGATTAATATTAAAAAAGTTTTTAAGCAGGGGTATCCATAGCTCCCTTCCTCTTCCTACAGGTGGTGGAAGGGATTAATGCATCCATCAGAAAAGCAAAGGAGGTGGGAGAGTTTTCGGGTTTGAAAAATGTGTCCAATGGGATATATATCTCCAACGTTTAGTATGCGGATAAAATTCTTTTCATTGGTGGGTGAAGCAACTATGACGAAAATTTAGACAATCAAAACTATTCTACAGTCCTTTTGTTTGACTTTTGGTCTCCGAGTTAATTTTGCAAAGAGTAATGTCATGGGTGTTGATAACTGTGAAAATTTTATGAGCCTGTCTGAAAGCTTTATACATTTTAGAGTGGGGTTTATTCGTTTAAAGCATCTAGGGATACCTAATAGGGATAATCTTAGGAAAGAAGGGACATGGGAACCCTTGATCCAACTAATTGCTAAAAGGATTGGGTTTTGGAGTGGTACATTTCTATTTTTTTTTTTAGGGAAAGTGGTTTTGATTAACACGGTTATGAATTCTATTTCTATGTTTAGTTTGTCATTCACATAGACCCCTATCAAGGTTCAGAAGAGAATTGTTTTCCTTCACATATGATTCATTTGGGGTGTTTCGATGGGGGAAAATAAAATCTCTTGGGCTAGTTGGAAGGATGTGTGTAGGGATAAGGCTATCAGAGGTTTAGGGGTCAGGGATATGATATTAGTTAATCATGTTATGTTGGGGAAGTGGCACTGGAGACCCATTTATGTTGGTACATGCATGTGGAAAGATATTGTTTGTGTCAAGTAGGGGACACGCATGTGTTGTCGTTTTGTGGTGGGAGGGGTTGGTGGATCGTGATCTTCATCATGGTGGAGAGATGTATTTCTTATAGGGGTGGGAGCGAATGCATCCTCCAATTAGTTCTCAGATGGAGTGGTGAGGCTTTTGCACGATGTACTAATGACTTTTTCTCTTAAGATGCTTGGTTAGGGATGTCGTTCTCTGGGTGAGATTCCCAAGGTTGTTCTAGATTTTGAACAAACAATCTTTGTTCGTAAGTTGGGTGGGTGCTTGGGTAGACGGTGTGTGCTTGTGGGAGTTCAGGTGTAAAAGCATATTGTTTTTTGGGAGAAGGCTTTAGTGGTTGAGTTGTTGGTGCTGTTGGATACGCGCCCGCTTTCAGTGGGTCCTAACTCCTGGTCCTGGAAGGCCACTTCTTATGGTGTGTACTCGGTTTGTCTGATGACGACTATCTTTCAGCGGGGTCACTAGGGTCGAAGGTAGGGTGTTTGAGTTTTCCCATATTTTGTCTCTAGTTTGAAAGAGTTGGTCCCCTTCAAAAGTCATAGTGTTCTCTTGACAGGATCTCTTTGACAGGGTGCCGACTAGAGATAACTTCCTTAGGCGCGGGGTTATTACCAATCCAACGGGTTCTCTTTGTTCTTTATGTGGGGGATCCGAATAGTGTATTTATTATCTTTTTGTTACTTGAAGGGTGGCTTCAAAATTGTGGTATAAGATTTTTAGATGGTTATGGTAAATGTCGGTGTTGCTTTGCGATCTACTTTGTCTGTTTAAAGGGTTTAAGAAGTTGTCTGGGAAGGATAAGTTAAATCGTGGTATTTTGTTAATATGGGAATCTATTATATGGTCCATCTGAACGACCAATAATGATCCTCTGTTTTCTGGTAAGGCATTAGTTAAGGAATTGTTGGATAAAAAAGTCTAGTTTTCCTATTGGTGTTGTTTTCGAAACACCCTAGATCACCTAGTTCTCATTACGAGTTCATGAGTGGGTGGTGGAACATGTACACTACTGGAGTAGGTAGACTTTGTGTGTGGGGTACTTGATTGGGTCCTGTTCTCTAGTATCATGTGTTTGTATCCCTTGTGGTGTAGGCTTGGTTCATTGTATCATTGTGCTGAGTATTTGATGGTGTGGCAGGGGTTTTCTTTTCTTGCATGGTTTGGAGAGTGTTGTAGTGTGTGTGTAATTTATAATGGTGTTATAGGTGTTGCAGTGTTTTTCTTTGGCCTTTTTGGATTCTGATCTCTCAACCAATATTGTACATTCCTTCACTCTTTTCTATATATATATATATATAGAGACACACTTGCCATAAGAAATACAGTAGTGTATTATGCATTGAACTATTGCAATATCCAAACGGGTTCACTTAAATCAATTAAGTATTAATAGATAAGAATTATAGTAGGAATAATTTTAATGATAAATAAATTTATGTATTATACCTCATGTTTTGTAAAATCCATAGCAGCTTTAGACAATGAAAAAATGATAGAGCTTCTGTATTACACGTAGATGATACCTGATTTAAAAAAAAAAAATCTTATTAGGGACACTATTGCTCAATAGATATGTGCACCTATACAAGCCAAAATTTGAAATTTTCGTTTTCTCACTGTTACGAGAGATTAACCCCTTGTTGATAAATCTCATATAACTTTATTTCCCTATTTTATGTTTTAGGATGCCACCAATATGAAGGAATTAAATTAAAATGTTTAAAAATAAAATTATTATTTTTTGACTGAATGATAAAATAATATTAATAAATGCTATATAAAATTAATAATATTATAATAATAAATTAGATATACCAATATAGTGTGACACAAGTTGTAGATATTTTGATCATTTAACGACTTTTTCAATGACAATGAAAAATATTTGTTGCAAGATATCAACTTTTTAAAAAGAACTCAAGTACCTTGAAAGACTAATCTCTGCAATCACAAACCCGATAAAAAATTATATATTAAAAAGTTCTGATAAGTATTTTTAATTAATATTAAAATGAAAAAACTGTAAATGAATATACTGAAAGACTCTACATATTATTAATTATATAATTAAGTTAAATTTTTAAAAGAACAAAAGAGTTTATACTTAACAAAAAAAACTTTATACTTAACAATCTATATATACTATAATATTTAAATTATTAAATATCAAACTCATTTATGACAACATTAATTATGTATAATAATTCAAAAGAAAGTCATGAACAAGATTTCAGTCAAACACTATAGGTATTGAATATCAATATTTAAATATATGTTAATTATCTTGTCAAAAAAAATATTTTAATTATGTATATTATATATTTGAGACACTTATAAGTTGTGATAATATATCCCTTAAAATATTTATGAAACATATATTTATTGATAAAAAATATAATATTTACATGTGCATTTTCAGAAATTAATTTTATTGACTTCAAATATAATATTTATTGACTTCAAATTTGATATAATTACAGAAATTAATTTTAGAAAATATTCTTTTGAAAAATTTGATAAGAGTCAAATTATTATATTAAATTGACAATAGATTATTTTACAACTGTGTACGAAGGGATTTCAACTCCATCCATTCAAATTACACGGTCAGACCCTTGTTATTGAGATACACCTTTATGTACATAATGGAATCAATTTTTAAATGTTTACAGTTTATGTATAAATCATATCTCATGAATTTCTCAAGGAAAATGATAATTTCTTAAGCAATACAATCAATTGATATTAAGGGCTAATTCTTCATTTTTTTTTAAATGAAACATGTGAGCAAACATAAGCTAAAGATATCTAGTTATATATGGATGAAAACTAACTTGATCTTTATTCACAAATAATATTGAGGTAAGAGAAATTAAAATATAACAAAGAAATGTCTTAAGATTTTCAAGATCAATCATTTTCTTAAACATATAAAAAGTTTTTAAAACCTCAAACATGCCAAAGTTTTGACTTGACCTTCAAACACTCCAACCAAATCATTTTACGACCATTTATAATCTATGAATTCTTCAAACTACCTTTTTATGACTTGTTTTGATGATTTACATGCAGATCTACACAGAGATGACACCTTTCTTATTTCCTAGTTTCAAAGGAATGTTGTGATGTATCATGAAAGCGAATAAAAAGGCCTTTATAATAAACATGATAATCATAAAAATGAAAATAATAAGAGAGAAAAGAATTATGAAATTACCTCAGGAGATCGATGCAACTAGAATCAAATGAGAATGAGATAAAAGAAAAGAGAAGTGATGCGGCAATTTTATGTTTTAAAAGATTTGTAAGAATGTTGAAAGTAGTTTAAATAGCTAGGTTAAGTTTAATTAAAAAAAATAAAATATATATAAATTTTAATTTTAAGTAATTTCCATAGATTGCTCAGAAAAAAAGTAATTTCCATATAAAACTAAATATGGGTATCTCTTTTAGCCCAATGTAAAACTGGATATTCTTATTACGAGGTAGCCCAATCCCATTTCGAAATAATTTTTATGCAGAGTTAAAAAAATTGTTGTTCCCACTTGAAAAAATGCTACCACACACATGGAAAATAGCAATTTACTCCCAATTGCAGTTAACTACCATTTGCTAAATGCAACGATAGTTAACTACCGTTCAGCTCTTTTCCAACGGTAGTTAGGTATTGTTGTGATATTAACATAACCTAGAACTGCAATGCAGTTCTGCATTGCACATTTAGAAAGAAAAACTTCCAAACTACCTCCAAAGTCCCTCCAATCGAACTTTGACGAAAATAAACCAAATCCTTTCAACAAAATCACAAGTAAGTATTATTAATCCTATAAATTTATGTTGAGTATTTTGGTGTTGGCTGCATTGTTTGGCAAAACCAATGTATTGAATAGAAGCATCTCCATATGTAGAACATTTCTTCAGTTGGAAGTTTTTAATTTTGAAGCCATTCAGAAGCTGAAAATGCCATCAGAAGCTGAAAGCACTGTAGCTGTTCAGAAGCTGATTTCAGGTTCTGAAGCCAGCGTTGACTTCTGTTGACCACATCAGAAGCTGGGTTTTCAAATTAGTTTTTGCGCGTATCTTGGGAGATTTAGCAAGGAATTATCTTTGTATAATTGCTTCTAGAATGCTGATTAAATTGGAGAAGATATCATTGAAGATTTGGTTCAGTTTCATGATCTTCATATTTTCTGTTTTAAATCTTTCAAAGATTGGATGCAGTTTTATTTGTTACTTTATTGGATCATTTTTATTCCAGTAACAAATCAATTCAGAAGATTAGTTTGTTATTTATGCTGCAAGACTGAAGGGTATAAAAAGAGGAGGGCTGCTGCTATTCAAGACACACGAATTTAGAGATATATTTCAGAAAATTGAGTCTGTGTTTTTAACTTAGAGTTTTCTTTGTACACCACTCATTGTGAGAGTTGGTTTAGAGTTTTTATTGAGTTGTAATTCATTCTAAGCCTTTAGGTACGAATGAAGTGTTGTCATTGAAATTGTGTTCAGAACTGGGGATTGTTAAGGGTTGTTCAAGTAGCTGGGTTTAGTTGCTTGAATAGGAAGTTAGAGGATTCTAATACTCAGAGTTGGGTAGAAGTTTGACTAGGAGGAGTTTGATTGCTAAGGCTGGGAACTGGGAGTCAGTGTCTTTAGTCTTTGGGTTAAATCCTATAGTGGATTTCCTTCCTGGATTGGTATCCCCCAAAGTAGGAGGTGTTTACTCCGAACTGGGTTAACAAACCTTGTGTGCCTTTTACCTTCCTGCACTTTATTTTGCTGCTTTTGTTGTGTTTGTGTGTGCTCTGTTTTAAGCAATTTATTGTGCCCTGCATATTGTTCAGAACCTGTCTGGTTCAGAACCTGGTAATCTCTTTTTATTGCCTGGCCAGAATTTCAATTTACAATGTAGTTTGTATAGGGTTTTTTTGTTGTTAGTGTTTAGGGTTAGTTTAAAAATGAAATTTTAGTTAGTTTATGATGTTATATTTGAATGTTGTTGTTGTTATTGTTGTTTAAATTAGGTTTATGTATAATGTGGTTGTGTAGAAGTTGAATTAACACATTGAGTCATTGTTTTATCTTTTGCACTCAAAGTGTTTGATAAAATGCCTAAATGAATATTTCATTGATTTTTTTCTTTTGTTTATGTGTAGATATATTTGGGAACCCACGTAGAAGCCGACTCGGCAAGGAGACTATGACTAATAGTGCTAGCTAGGAGAGGACGTCGGTAAACCCTCATATGCTTAAGAGGGAAAGGGGGCGTATGTTGGAACAAAATGTATGAACAACTCTCTTTTGAGTTTTGATGATAACAAAGTGTTAAAAAGAAAATTGGATATGCTAATGCATGTTCTAAGTGTGTAGGACCATATATTTAATTGTTGTATTTAATGGTGGTTCTGAAAGATCAAGTTAAGAGCAAAAGGAAAATATTGAAGCTTGTGTTGCAAGTCTAAAGACAATCAGCTTCTGAAGGTGCGTCTGAAGACCAGCTTCTGAAGGGTGCGTCTGATGACCAGCTTCTGAAGGCAGCATCTGATGAACAGTGCTTCTGAAGTCTGCTTCTGAAGAAGTGCGTTTGATGAACAGTATCTGATGACCAGCTTCTGAAGTCTGAGTTTTAAGGAAACGCAGAAGTCAACAATTGCAACTGTCAACAGTAAAGTACTGTACGGTCAGAACAGCTCTCTGCAACATTTGTCTCCCTGGACGAAACACGCAGCCAGTTTTTAAGGAAACATTCAAAAAACGTTAATGCTCTGTTCCTGTTTCGCACACCAGAACAGGAAGGAATTAATGGCTGAAGCTTCAATTACAACGGCTCTAAATTGATGACATGGCAACTTCTCAACAACTCTTTATTCCTCTATAAAGGATTGAAGATTTGAAGAAGAAGAACAAGACTCCACAGACCTGCAAATCTGAAAGTGCCAATACTCTGTTTTATTGGACAGTCATCAAATAACTTAGAAATTCTTACAAACCTTTTTATCTTAGAATTTCTTAAGTATAGAGTCTTAATTTGTGTTGTATTTTGTGAACACCACTGATTGTATATCAAGTGTTCAACTCAACCATATTCTGTTGTAAATCTGTTTGATTCAAAGTCTCTCGCCTGTGTGCTTGAGCAATTAGAAAGTCTCATACTGTGTGTTTGAGCAAGGAAGTCTTAGACTGTGTGTCTGAGCAAGGAAGTCTCATACTGTGTGTTTGAGCAAGGAAGTCTTAGACTGTGTGTCCGAGCAAGGAAGTATCTAGCTATGTGCTTGAGCAAATTGTTTCTTGTGGCTAGTTCGATAGTAACCCGAACAGCTGACATTTACCTTTATTTCATGTGGCTAGTTCGGCAGTAACTCGAAGAGCTGACATTTACCTTTGTTTCTTGTGGCTAGTTCGGCAGTAACCCGAACAGCTGACTTTTATCTCTGTTTCTTGTGGCTAGTTCGGCAGTAACCCGAACAGCTGACTTTTATCTCTGTTTCTTGTGGCTAGTTCGGCAGTAACCCGAACAGCTGACCTTTATCTTTGTTTCTTGTGGCTAGTTCGGCAGTAACCCGAACAGCTGACATTTACCTCTATTTCTTGTGGCTAGTTCGGCAGTAACCCGAACAACTGACTTTTATCTCTGTTTCTTGTGGCTAGTTCGGTAGTAACCCGAACAGCTGACCTTTATCTTTGTTTCTTGTGGCTAGTTCGCTAGTAACCCGAACAGTTGACATTTATCTTTGTTTCTTGTGGCTAGTTCGGCAGTAACCTGAACAGCTGACATTTGTCTTTGTTTCTTGTAGCTAGTTCGGCAGTAACCCGAACAGCTGATCTTTATCCCCAGTGAAACCATGTTATCCCCAGTGGAGTCGGACCCCATTCCTTAACAGGCTCGGGTATCCTTTTGGTTTGTTATCCCCAGTCAAGTCATCTTCGCCGTCTTGCATTCATACTTGCATCGCGAGCATTCATAACATTACATACATGGCATTTCATCCATAGCATTTTACGGTCGAATGCGGTCAAAAAGGGTGTACTCTGTATTTAAGTCTCTGGATTTTGATCAAAAAAAAGTCAAATAGTCAAAATCAAAAACATTTCATAAAAAAATTCAAAAAAACATTCAATCTTGGATTTTAAACCAAGTGTCTTTTCTTTTCTTAATCAAACTTTAATCAATCTTTAATCACTTAAACTTTTTCTTCTTTTTAAAATCAATCAAACTCATGTTTTATCTCTTCTATGCCTTTTCGGCCTCTTATCTTTCTCAAATTTTTTTTTCAAACTTTAAAATCAATCAAAACCAATCACTCGGCTTTTTACCCCGAACTACATGATTTCGATCTCATTCGGGTATGTAGGCAAAAGACTTTGTCTTTCCAAATCAATAAAAATAACAAAAACATTTTCTTTCTTTTTTTAAAACTCATCTCTTTAATCTTTTTACACTTAAGCATTTATTTACAAACAAATAATAATTTAGCATAAAGATAATTAAAAACAAGAGGTTCCTATAGAGTACTATAGACGTTTAGGGTGCTAATACCTTCCCTTTGCATAACCAACCCCCGGACCTTGATCTCTTAAAAAATAGGGTTTTTCGAACTTTCTCCCTTTTCCTCAGAAAAATAAAAGATCGGTGGTGAATCTTAAAATTGCGAGTCAATGCTAACTAATAGCTTGATATCCAAAAATCACCGCGACAGGGAGACATGTATTCTATTTCGCATAAATATGCCAACGGCTCATTTGTCAATGAAGAGGCAAAGGAAAAATTTGTAAGTGACAATTTCGCATAAGCATTGATAATTTGTATTGTTACTCGAACTTGATATGCACAAACTGCTATTGGAATCATACTGTTACTTTCATACTTTTGTCGATGGTTTGGATGATTTTGTTGTAATTTCATGAACTATTGTATATGCAGGAACAACTGCAAGCTGAAATGCAAAGCACTCAATGTGAGAATGAAGCATTTGTCAAAGTGTTTGGAAAGGACCATGCTAGATATGTCCGTTCCTTGGGGCTTGGGATAACACCATCTCAAATCTCTAGTCAAACTACTAGATCAGCGTCATCTTCCATCGAGGCTAATGAGAAAATGTTGAAAATGCAAGCTGAGATTGATTCTCTTAAGGATAAGGCTTCACAAGTTGATATCTTGAAGGCGCAAGTTGCTTTCTTAATGCAAATGCAAATGCAAAATTCTCACATTGAAAATGAGGTAACTTTTACAAAACTATTGCAAAAAAATTCTGCTATTTTATACACTACTATTGGAATAATGCGATGGGTCCTCCAATTCACCGTGGACAAAAAGCTCAATAATGTAATGTTTGAAATAGATGCTTCTGTGGTGGAGAATTGTTTTAGTGGCAGGTTGTCTATACCTAGCATTGATCCTTTCATCCTTGATTGCAAATATTTATTCTCTAAGCTTTCTAATAGCTATGTTAGTGTTAGATTCTGGTTCATGTTTTCTAACCCCTGTAGCTATTAGATTCTGTAATCAAATGTTTTCTTTCTTAATCAAAGTGTTAGATTCTAAAAAAAAAGAATTTGGAATAAACACAAACTGTTATTGGAATCATGTTGTTGAAATAAACAAAAACTGCTTCATGTTTTACTGATATTGGAATAAAAATGTTAGTTATGATTGAGTACTTTGATATTGCTAATCATTGTCTTATTTATTTTTCTTCTTTCCAGCCAACAAATTTAGGATCAGCAAAAGATGGTAGACAATCATCCGATTCTAGCCATCGCCTTGAGGATCATTGAAGCAACATCACTAAGGAACACTAGGGAATATTTAGATATTTTATGGACTTCTAATTCTGATACAGTTGTTTTCAATGTTTAGCCACTAGTGTTTCGGTTTTTGAATGTTAATATACTACATATGCTTTATCTATTGTTTTGGTTAAGTTGATGTATGGTTCCATTTTGTTACTCTTGGATTATTATTTTGTTACTCTTGGTTAAGCTATAAAAAAAAAATTAAATCAGGTAATCTCAATTTAAATCAGCTCCTCTCAATTTCAAAAATAAATAAATAAATAATTGCGACTGTTCAAACAGTCGTTGAATAATAAATTCAAAATTTTAAATCAGTCATTTGCGACTGTTGGGAACCGTCGCAAGTCCCTTCAAAACCATGTGAATGTTCTTCCTTTGCGACTGTTCCTAACAGTCGCAATAGCCTTTGCGACTGTTGGTGCGTCTGTTCTTTGAACAGTCGCAAAATGCCCTTGCGACCCCAATTTCTGTGGTTGTTGGGGAACAGTCGCAAAGGGATATCTGCGACCCCTCTAACAGTCGCAATCCATCATTTTAGAAGTCGCAAAATGCATTTTTTCTTGTAGTGGACGTGTTCTACCGAATTGACAAAATATATGCGTATTATACATTTTAAATTGATGTCACATTTTTTATTGAGTCTATTATTTTGGTAGTATAATTATCCGGTAATTTCTAACTCTTTCAACAAATCCATAAAATTACTAGCTACTCAATTTATTCCATATACTCTCACGAATAAAACCCACTCTCCTTAGTTTTTCCTCGATCCCATCATTTCTCTCATGTTCCAATTCCTTTTTCATCTTCTTTCTTTTTTCTATTTTTTTTTCTATATTCTCATGAAAGAAAGAAACAAAGACATCTCTCCATGAAACAACCACCAACCTGGACATTTTACCATGTAGTACCTCTGATCTTATTTGGCTATCTCACCATATCATAGATAAAGAGAGTCTCAGACTTAGGGGAAAGATGTTAATGTGTCATGTATGTGTTAAACTTCTACATTGGATGAACGAGTATATATTGAGCAACATATAAGTGAGATGACTAATATACCTAATGTCATAATGTTTTGGATGAAAATGTGGTGTAAATCTCACATTATGATAAATTGTTTTGTTAGTTTTTGGATGTCATTTACTCAAATTTTTATAGAGGAAATCTATTTGAACAACCATATTTTGAGACAACTTGTCGGACAACAAAAACATAGAAATAAATATAGACATTGATATTAAAACCAAAGCAATAGAGAATGAAAGTAAAAACACAATGTGGGTATTGGAGACGAAGATGATATAAAAAATATAAAAAAAATGAATGTTATTGATGACGAAGATGATATAAAAAATATAACAAATAAATTGTTTTGTTATATTTTTGGGTTTTGATATTTATGGGTTTGATAAATTTGATGATGAAGTCATGAATGTCTAGAAAAAGATGAAGGAGATGATTATAAAACTAAAGGAGAATTTTTTTTTAGTTTGTGTTTATTGACGACGATGTTGAATGAGAAAGATGAAGATGATGGTGGTAGAGAAGATGCATGAGAAAAAAGGAAAAATATATATTTTTTTAAATTTATTTTCTATAAAATAAAAAACAATTCATTTAATAATGAAAAAGCAAAGTGGAATTAAAATAAAGCTACAAGAATTAATTATATCCACTAAGCATGCCACATAATGAAAAATGACGATTCAACGTGTCACATAAGCTTAAGTGCACAATTAGATGTCCCGAGGATCCAAAATCAAAGAATCTTCAAATTACAAGGGGATCTCAAACTTTGTTTTTTTACCAGGAGCTAAACAAACTCGCCCAAATGAAAGGGGATAAACATAATTTATCCCAAAAAGTAAGCCATCATTTAATTTATGAAATCATTTATAATCTGTATTTGTTTTGTTTTTTACCAAAAAGAAAATAGACTTTTAAACATAATACTTGTTTTGCATTTTTTTAAACAATAAAATGGTCAAAAGATTTATTTTGATTATTGGTTTAGTAGTGTTTTACCTTCCAGTAATATAGGCCATTTTCGGGTTATACTTCCTGTAATTTTTTTTTTTAATTTCATTCTTGTAATTTGAAGATTTTTTTGTTTTGGACCTTCATGACATCAAATTACAAAATTTATGGTACTTTCGCCCCTTGTAATTTGAGCAAATTTTGGTTTACCCCCTACCATATCATCAATTTTATACAATCAAAATTCATGAAGGGGGTAAATCTAAAATTTTTAAATTACAAAGATGAAATCTAAAAAAAAAAAAAAAATTACACGGGGTAAACCGAAAATAACCTATATTACAAGGAGATAAAGTACTATTAACCCTTGATTATTTCATGAAATGGATTATCACTCGCAAGCTTTCTTTTATCTCATATTCATTACAATGATCGCCTTTAAATCTCCCTCATATTATTATCAATGCAAAATGAAGACACGTACAAAGCAGAATGAGTCATTTCACAACCAAATATTCTTTTTACAAAAACAAACAATATTCATACTTCAAATTGATAGAGTACATCAATATAATACAAATTTAAATTCAATAAAGACAAAAAGGTTGAATAACAAACTCACATCATCCATGTTAATAATATAAAACGACAAAGTACATATGTCTTTAAATATGACTATAGTCAAATATCCAGAGTACTCATGTCTCCAGATCTACAATATTTTCGACGCCAAAGTCATTGATTAAATTTGTACTTGATCAAAGCTAATCTTTCAACCTGAATCAAGTAAACACCACACTAAGACGGAAAATAAATAAGAAACCACACAAAGACGAAAAATCAAAACAAATAGAGTCGTGATAAAACAACGAAATCAGAAAACAAACAGAAGAAAACTAAAAATATGTGGAGTGGTGATAAAAGTGGTGATGACTAGGTTTGAGAGAGAGAGAGAGAGAGAGAGAGAGAGAGAGAGAGAGAGAGAGAGAGAGAGAGAGAGAGAGAGAGAGAG
>WNNG01000421.1:0-45700 GCA_018208015.1 Medicago ruthenica
ATCAAATTAACTATAGTAAGACTTAGCTTACAAAGTAAGCTAACGTGGTTAGATCATTCTTTGGTCATAAAAGTTTTTTCCTTTCATTTAATTGGATGAAAACTCAATTTGAAACATTATTTTAGTCTTGTTACTTGTTCATTAGTACTATATTCATCCTACTTTAACTATTACACTAGTCTAATTAACCATAGTAATACTTAGCTTACTAACAAAGCTAACTATGGTTAGACAATCCTTTGGTTATCAAAAGTTTGAACTTTCTTCCAATTGATTGAAAACTCAATTAGAAACATTATTTTAGTCAACTTACTTGTTCATTAGTTCTATATTCATACTACTTTAACTATTACACTAGTCGAATTTAACTATTGTAGCACTTTGCTTAATAATCAAACTAATTATCGTTTTTATATAACAAGTTTTGACCTTTCTTCTAACTAGATGAAAACTCAATTTGAAACATTATTTTAGTCAAGTTACTTGTTCATTAGTACTATATTCATCCTACTTTAACTATTACACTAGTTTATTTAACCATAGTAATACTTAGCTTACTAACGAAGCTAACTATGGTTAGACAATCCTTTGGTTATCAAAGGTTTGACCTTTCTTCCAATTGGATGAAAACTCAATTTGAAACATTATTTTAGTCAACATACTTGTTCATTAGTTTATATTCATCCTACTTTAACTATTACACTAGTCGAATTGAACTATTGTAACACTTTGCTAAATAATCAAACTAACTATCGTTTTTATAAAACAAGTTTTGACCTTTCTTCTAACTAGATGAAAACTCGATTTAAACATTATTTTAGTCAAGTTACTTGTTCATTTGATCTATAATAATCAAACGTTGACTATTATACTAATCAAATTAACTATAGTAAGACTTAGCTTACAAAGTAAGCTAACGTGGTTAGATCATTCTTTGGTCATAAAAGGTTTTTCCTTTCATTTAATTGGATGAAAACTCAATTTGAAACATTATTTTAGTCTTGTTACTTGTTCATTAGTACTATATTCATCCTACTTTAACTATTACACTAGTCTAATTAACCATAGTAATACTTAGCTTACTAACAAAGCTAACTATGGTTAGACAATCCTTTGGTTATCAAAAGTTTGAACTTTCTTCCAATTGATTGAAAACTCAATTAGAAACATTATTTTAGTCAACTTACTTGTTCATTAGTTCTATATTCATACTACTTTAACTATTACACTAGTCGAATTTAACTATTGTAGCACTTTGCTTAATAATCAAACTAATTATCGTTTTTATATAACAAGTTTTGACCTTTCTTCTAACTAGATGAAAACTCGATTTAAACATTATTTTAGTCAAGTTACTTGTTCATTAGTACTATATTCATCCTACTTTAACTATTACACTAGTTTATTTAACCATAGTAATACTTAGCTTACTAACGAAGCTAACTATGGTTAGACAATCCTTTGGTTATCAAAGGTTTGACCTTTCTTCCAATTGGATGAAAACTCAATTTGAAACATTATTTTAGTCAACATACTTGTTCATTAGTTTTATATTCATCCTACTTTAACTATTACACTAGTCGAATTGAACTATTGTAACACTTTGCTAAATAATCAAACTAACTATCGTTTTTATAAAACAAGTTTTGACCTTTCTTCTAACTAGATGAAAACTCATTTTAAACATTATTTTAGTCAAGTTACTTGTTCATTTGATCTATAATAATCAAACGTTGACTATTATACTAATCAAATTAACTATAGTAAGACTTAGCTTACAAAGTAAGCTAACGTGGTTAGATCATTCTTTGGTCATAAAAGGTTTTTCCTTTCATTTAATTGGATGAAAACTCAATTTGAAACATTATTTTAGTCTTGTTACTTGTTCATTAGTACTATATTCATCCTACTTTAACTATTACACTAGTCTAATTAACCATAGTAATACTTAGCTTACTAACAAAGCTAACTATGGTTAGACAATCCTTTGGTTATCAAAAGTTTGAACTTTCTTCCAATTGATTGAAAACTCAATTAGAAACATTATTTTAGTCAACTTACTTGTTCATTAGTTCTATATTCATACTACTTTAACTATTACACTAGTCGAATTTAACTATTGTAGCACTTTGCTTAATAATCAAACTAATTATCGTTTTTATATAACAAGTTTTGACCTTTCTTCTAACTAGATGAAAACTCGATTTAAACATTATTTTAGTCAAGTTACTTGTTCATTAGTACTATATTCATCCTACTTTAACTATTACACTAGTTTATTTAACCATAGTAATACTTAGCTTACTAACGAAGCTAACTATGGTTAGACAATCCTTTGGTTATCAAAGGTTTGACCTTTCTTCCAATTGGATGAAAACTCAATTTGAAACATTATTTTAGTCAACATACTTGTTCATTAGTTTTATATTCATCCTACTTTAACTATTACACTAGTCGAATTGAACTATTGTAACACTTTGCTAAATAATCAAACTAACTATCGTTTTTATAAAACAAGTTTTGACCTTTCTTCTAACTAGATGAAAACTCGATTTAAACATTATTTTAGTCAAGTTACTTGTTCATTTGATCTATAATAATCAAACGTTGACTATTATACTAATCAAATTAACTATAGTAAGACTTAGCTTACAAAGTAAGCTAACGTGGTTAGATCATTCTTTGGTCATAAAAGGTTTTTCCTTTCATTTAATTGGATGAAAACTCAATTTGAAACATTATTTTAGTCTTGTTACTTGTTCATTAGTACTATATTCATCCTACTTTAACTATTACACTAGTCTAATTAACCATAGTAATACTTAGCTTACTAACAAAGCTAACTATGGTTAGACAATCCTTTGGTTATCAAAAGTTTGAACTTTCTTCCAATTGATTGAAAACTCAATTAGAAACATTATTTTAGTCAACTTACTTGTTCATTAGTTCTATATTCATACTACTTTAACTATTACACTAGTCGAATTTAACTATTGTAGCACTTTGCTTAATAATCAAACTAATTATCGTTTTTATATAACAAGTTTTGACCTTTCTTCTAACTAGATGAAAACTCGATTTAAACATTATTTTAGTCAAGTTACTTGTTCATTAGTACTATATTCATCCTACTTTAACTATTACACTAGTTTATTTAACCATAGTAATACTTAGCTTACTAATAAAGCTAACTATGGCTAGACAATCCTTTGGTTATCAAAGGTTTGACCTTTCTTCCAATTGGATGAAAACTCAAGTTGAAACATTATTTTTGTCAACTTACTTGTTCATTAGTTCTATATTCATCCTACTTTAACTATTACACTAGTCGAATTGAACTATTGTAACACTTTGCTAAATAATCAAACTAACTATCGTTTTTATAAAACAAGTTTTGACCTTTCTTCTAACTAGATGAAAACTCGATTTAAACATTATTTTAGTCAAGTTACTTGTTCATTTGATCTATAATAATCAAACGTTGACTATTATACTAATCAAATTAACTATAGTAAGACTTAGCTTACAAAGTAAGCTAACGTGGTTAGATCATTCTTTGGTCATAAAAGGTTTTTCCTTTCATTTAATTGGATGAAAACTCAATTTGAAACATTATTTTAGTCTTGTTACTTGTTCATTAGTACTATATTCATCCTACTTTAACTATTACACTAGTCTAATTAACCATAGTAATACTTAGCTTACTAACAAAGCTAACTATGGTTAGACAATCCTTTGGTTATCAAAAGTTTGAACTTTCTTCCAATTGATTGAAAACTCAATTAGAAACATTATTTTAGTCAACTTACTTGTTCATTAGTTCTATATTCATACTACTTTAACTATTACACTAGTCGAATTTAACTATTGTAGCACTTTGCTTAATAATCAAACTAATTATCGTTTTTATATAACAAGTTTTGACCTTTCTTCTAACTAGATGAAAACTCGATTTAAACATTATTTTAGTCAAGTTACTTGTTCATTAGTACTATATTCATCCTACTTTAACTATTACACTAGTTTATTTAACCATAGTAATACTTAGCTTACTAACGAAGCTAACTATGGTTAGACAATCCTTTGGTTATCAAAGGTTTGACCTTTCTTCCAATTGGATGAAAACTCAATTTGAAACATTATTTTAGTCAACATACTTGTTCATTAGTTTTATATTCATCCTACTTTAACTATTACACTAGTCGAATTGAACTATTGTAACACTTTGCTAAATAATCAAACTAACTATCGTTTTTATAAAACAAGTTTTGACCTTTCTTCTAACTAGATGAAAACTCGATTTAAACATTATTTTAGTCAAGTTACTTGTTCATTTGATCTATAATAATCAAACGTTGACTATTATACTAATCAAATTAACTATAGTAAGACTTAGCTTACAAAGTAAGCTAACGTGGTTAGATCATTCTTTGGTCATAAAAGGTTTTTCCTTTCATTAAATTGGATGAAAACTCAATTTGAAACATTATTTTAGTCTTGTTACTTGTTCATTAGTACTATATTCATCCTACTTTAACTATTACACTAGTCTAATTAACCATAGTAATACTGTAACACCCATACTAACTTTAACTAGTATATTAGCATGTGCGTTAAACTGATACTGGATACATTTAAAAATTTCAATATTAATATTACACCACAACAAAATAAATACATATTTACTCGTTTGTACAATAATCCAAAATCCGCTACAATACTTTTACATAATCCAATGAGCTTCTGACTGGTACACAACGAGCAAACGCCACTCCATCCAGCATCTCTGTGCAAAACTTCATCACGAACCTCTGACATGCCGTAACCTGCACCAGAAGGAATGGGATGAGACATAATGTCTCAGTGAGCTCTACCCAACCTACTGTTGGCAACCACAGGGAACCTAGGGTCGCCATGCCTACCTTGGCAATCTCGGGGATTTCCTATGATCGCCAAGTCTTTAACTGTCTTTGACTATAAATTTTTCTGTAACTATAACTTGAACTGCCCTATAACCTTTGCTGTGGACTATCTATAACCATAACTGTAATCTGCCTATAACTTTAACTTAGTGATCGAGGGGAAACCTAGGATCACTTTCTGATAACTGTCTATAACTATAACTATGAGTTTCCTGTGACTATAACTGTAACTGTAACTTTGACTATGACTGTAAAACATAAAACATATAAACAGTTCGATAGCAGTTTTATGTTAGCTGTTAGCGTTGAACAAACAATTATCTGAGTTCAATTTTACGGAGGGCACCCCGGGTGGAGCAACCCCGAGATACGTCTCCCTATGAACCGGTGAAACTCCTATCATATCAGGCTATCACCGGACTCCCTATGAAATTGCATGTGGATAACCCTCTCGGAGAGATCCCATCCGGCGAATCCCGGAGTCTGCTGAACATGCCTATGACTGTGAAACGTGCAAGCACGCCAATATCTTTAATCTTTAATTCTTTAACTTTAACGTATGAACATACAATCTGTTACTTTAATTCTATAACAATCCTGTAATCTATAACCTGTAATCTATAAACTTGGCTTATCGTTCTCATAAGCCACCTATAATTGTTGGAGAACCAACACTATAAACATATCTGTAACTATAATTGCTTATACATTCCCATGCCTATATATTCCAAAGGGATACCTCTATAACTTATTCATAAGTGTTCATCCTATAAAAGGTTCTAAGCTTAAACATTGTTTCATTCTTGGTTTAGACTTACTTAGGGTGTACATGGAGTTGCTTAGTAAGGGATAATCCCATTACTAGCTCCTTCACTCCTCTATATAACTTAGAATTCGAGTATTCATCTTCCAATGTGTACTCATTACCCATCTTACCTTAATTTTCGTGCCTATTATTTGAGCTTAAACCTCTATTTTATCTTGCATGATAATTCCTGAAGAAGATGAAGTTATGGGTAGAGATTTGGAGTTGAAATGGAGGAAGTAGGAGAAACCCGTTTTTGGGACAAGGCTCTATTGGAAAGGTCAGAACTCTCTCCATGTAACTCCGATTCCAGTGGTTTTTGATGCTATGGAAAGCTAACAAAATTATCTACGTTTTGGTACCAATTTCGTGAAGTTTGGCCAAGTATTGAAGTCTGGGGACGAGTTTGAAGTCAGGGGTCCGAAACTGTAAATCTGCAGAAATTTGGGACAAGAAGCTGGGAAAGCAGAAAATCGGAGCACGATTTTACAGGATCGGAGCACGATTTTATGCGAAAGTTACTTGAAAAACAGGACATAAAATCGTAGCACGATGCCCATAAATCGGAGCACGATTTTGGCTTCAGCAGCACTCATAATTTCACTTCCTAGGCTAACCCAAACACCCCCAATCATCAAATAGCTTATGGGAATGGATTTTTCTATGACATATGAGCAAGTTATCACATACCAAAACATGTGTTCACATACCAACAAGGGATCAAGGCATGAAATCTATCAAATATCTCTTAATAACATAACTTTCAAGCTTAACAAAGTGGGGTTCTAAAACCCTCTAAGAGCTCACCTCATACATGATTCCAACCTTTGCCAAGCTTTAACTCCAAACTCTAGCTTCAAGCTCCAAAGCCTCTACTCAAAACCACTTCTATTCCTTGGCTTTCCTTCTTGTTCTTGCTCCAAAATTTCCCAACAAAAGCTTGCTTGCCTCACACAAATGTTTAGGAAGGAGTTTACTAGCTTAAAGGATGAAGATTGATGATGGTAGAGAAGTGAGAAGGAGGGGCGAAAAATGAGAGGAAAGGAAGGGAAAAATCTGATTTGTGAGGGAAAGAAAAATGAGTAGTAACTTATCAATTATTCATATTTATCCAATAAGCTTTTACCACTTAATTACAACTATGCCACTCCTCTTAATTACAACCTTGCCATTGCGTCCATTTAAATTATCTCTGATGCATCGTCTCAATACTGATAAATATCCAAGTGTTAAGCGGGATATTACACTCTACCCCCCTTAAAAGAAATTTCGTCCTCGAAATTTAGAAAATCCTTCGAAGATCCTAAAAAAATAATCCTTTCTACCTCTTCCTCTACTATTAAAGTTTCCAATTCTTTATGCTTATTGGAATTCCATGGCAACTCTAATGTCTGACATGTAGATTAGTCACGCGTCTCGATTAAACCATATTGGTTAATACTTGTTCCTTAGCCATGATTCCCATCACTGTACATCAACACATAAGACAATCTCTTTCCTGCCGAAAGGTCTAACGTATATTACATAACTATTATCTGTTAAGGCGTATGGTTGTCTGTACCAACATATCCATATTAACCTGAAGTCGTCGAGTCATTCTGTTTTTCCTCAATTATTCCAACTTCCCGAGGGATCTATTACATTACGTTTAGTTCAAAGAACTTTTGTCTTTAACTTTCGTCTCGCAAGACGACCTGTTACCGTTACATTCGTATCATTCTTCATATAGACTAGTCTTGCACTGCAAAGCATCTGATATCAAACATTCTCAAACGGAAGTAAAGTCCATTGCAAGTACTTTCACGATTCAATTACAAGGAGGTGGCCGTACCTTTGGTACAAATTCCTTTCTATCTGACATCCTGATGTAACTATTATCACAACCAGGACCATTGTTCACATTCCCACTGCAGTAATCCTTAAAGCTCGAGAAATCTTATGAGCCACTCCTGCTCCAATTTAATTAATCAACGATAACACGTAGCTAAAGGTCTTAGGGCTTTCTCCTTTCTATGATTCTGACAATCTTACTTCAATTACGATATTCTTTACTCATGGGAATTAATACTTGCTTTTCCAATAATTTCAACTTTTGAAGGTTTAGTACAAGTGACGTGTAGCATAAGCCGTCTCACATACCATCATATAACATTATTCATAGCACATCGCTTCTATACATGATCGAGTACGTGTACACTCCTATCGGGTACACAGTACGCCGCATCGTCATTGTCCAACTAATGGGACACCATACTTAATCAACTTATACTTGAGACAAAACCACGTCAATCAAGGTCACTCTCTTAACTTTTGATTCATACTTGTATTCTTTGAACATTTACAATCCCATAACGTAAGTTATGGTTACATTTCGTTGGTGTTATAACTTATTTCCTCCAAGGGCATTCTCCGTTTTCGAAAAGTAAACTCTATTCTGTTCGCTATCAAAATAGCACTCTTAAACTCTGAATCCTTTAATTCATAACCTCAATTCACGTAGCCTTTCACTATAAACTAGGAGCACTCTTCTGATCGGTGTAACACATTTCCTTCCTTTAACTGTTAACATTAAGTTCAAGAATTTCTGAACTTCTCAACTGAGACTTTCCTGCTAAAACATTACCGACTGCGTACCACGATTACTAACACATGTCTCATGACTATAAATATGTTACACTACTGTCTAAGTAGCATAAACTCTGCCTGATCAGTATACATAACACTAACCATAACCTGTTACATGCCTGTTACATGCGACATGCTAGCATAACGTGGATACGATGCGGAATAACTGTATGCCACGGCATAATTCCTCTTTGGTTAAAATTACTATTCAAGTTAACTTTGAGTTACTGAGCTGAAACAGCTAGTTTACCGTATTAAATGTGGCCTCCTTCGCGTGCTATAATTACATCCTTTAAAGTTATCAACCTGCTTCGATTCTCTTATCTCATGAGTTTCGGGGTCTGATACATTCCTCGACTTATCTATTAAAATTCCCTGTTAAAACTGGTGATAAGTTCAAGTCATCACTGCTTATACATATTCTGTAACTTGGGATTTTAATCTCTGAATACCTTTCCTGTAGTTCCTTTGACAAGGACTTCACAAACATCCTTTTCTCTAAACTTCAACTTTAATTTGTCTATTAACTCCTAATTGGATTACTTCTCCGCTGCGCAACTCTGATTTAAACAATTTACTTTGGGATGGAAGTAACACACCATTATTACCATCTAAAATCTCTTTAGCCAATCTTTTAACTTTATAACCTTGTAGCCACCACCCATGACCATCTTATCTTATAATCTCTCTTGTGGTTTAATCCACCTGTTCAACGTACTGATTGCTCGACGCTTGTCTTTGCGTTTCCTTTCGAACATAAACAAAATTCTTACTTCCACGAAATACACCGAACCCTGTAGACAATCTTTAACAATGAATTCGAGCCCAATGATGCTCCTATTAAAACAACTTAAGTTCATACATTATTTACTTGTGGTAACTTCTAGAAACATTCTATGACTTCCGGAAATTCTCGTCTTTCATAAGCTTAATCGATTAATGAATCGAGTCTCATCCTGTAATTATCCGTAGGGATTTATCATCCACAACCTTTTTCCAAGGCACACAGGTCCACATAACTCTAACATAATTCTTGGTTACTTCTCGGATTGCTCCGGAAATAATCCGTCTGGATAGAACTCAACTTTTACCAGCTCTCCTGTAAATTCAAACATGTGACACACCTCTTCGAATACCCGATTAATAAATCTGTAAGCTTCAATACTTAACATTTTCCATTGGATCCTTCCTATAACTTATTACCGTATTCACAATTTCCGTTCTAATCTTGTTATCTGAACAATAATCCATATGTCTTCTCGACCGTTGCCCTCTTCATGGTTTCGAACAATCCAAGGCATATATATTCTACCATCTTAACACATACCAACATAGTGTGATCTTTGTCGGCTTACCCGAATACGTATGCAAGAAGCCCATCGAAAGAGAATATAGAACTCCTTAACTTCATCCATACTTTAACTGTAACTTATATATAAGTGACGTTCTTCCTGTTGCCAGAGCCTCAAAATAGTTCTTAGCTAATTCCTGTTTAATCCTCGAAAGCGGTCTGCTATAATCTGACAACATAAAATTCAACCTTTACTTCATACCCTTACCGGGGTTTCCTTCACTTGTTGCTAAACTCGCGTTCCTCATACCAAGTATCTTGATGACCCACAACAAAGGAAGGTAACCTGTTCCATCTGTTCATTCCTTATTCCAAATCGCTGGGTTTGGTAACACAATCTATTGCTTCTGCAGCCGGAAATAAAACTCTAATCAACCCTTAGCTTTAACTTTCCAAATCATTCTTCAGAGTACACTATAATTCTTTACTCTTCACATCTCCTCAGAGAAGGCATCGCTCAAGGATGCGTCCAACTAATTAAGGTACTTGACCTTACTCTTTAATACCTTTTTAAAATCCTGAAACTTTGCCATTAACTGACTCAATTACTTCACTGTTAGAGAACCATCCTTCGACCTTAAGCACTTTGCAAATTCATCTTAGAATCTGACGTCTTAACCTTCACCCTTTGGACACTTCATACCTCCTTGGTCACATTCAGCTCTCGGATATTTGTCCTAACTGTCATATACTAGACTGAGTTGATCAGGCTCAACTAGACATGACCTTTAGAACAACATCTGGAACCCAATGATTCCACTACTTTTATTGAATCTTAAACGACCCATGGCACGGTCTGAATCGACCTGCTCTGATACCAATTGTAACACCCATACTAACTTTAACTAGTATATTAGCATGTGCGTTAAACTGATACTGGATACATTTAAAAATTTCAATATTAATATTACACCACAACAAAATAAATACATATTTACTCGTTTGTACAATAATCCAAAATCCGCTACAATACTTTTACATAAATCCAATGAGCTTCTGACTGGTACACAACGAGCAAACGCACTCCATCCAGCATCTCTGTGCAAAACTTCATCACGAACCTCTGACATGCCTGTAACCCTGCACCAGAAGGAATGGGATGAGACATAATGTCTCAGTGAGCTCTACCCAACCTACTGTTGGCAACCACAGGGAACCTAGGGTCGCCATGCCTACCTTGGCAATCTCGGGGATTTCCTATGATCGCCAAGTCTTTAACTGTCTTTGACTATAAATTTTTCTGTAACTATAACTTGAACTGCCTATAACCTTTGCTGTGACTATCTATAACCATAACTGTAATCTGCCTATAACTTTAACTTAGTGATCGAGGGGAAACCTAGGATCACTTTCTGATAACTGTCTATAACTATAACTATGAGTTTCCTGTGACTATAACTGTAACTGTAACTTTGACTATGACTGTAAAACATAAAACATATAAACAGTTCGATAGCAGTTTTATGTTAGCTGTTAGCGTTGAACAAACAATTATCTGAGTTCAATTTTACGGAGGGCACCCCGGGTGGAGCAACCCCGAGATACGTCTCCCTATGAACCGGTGAAACTCCTATCATATCAGGCTATCACCGGACTCCCTATGAAATTGCATGTGGATAACCCTCTCGGAGAGATCCCATCCGGCGAATCCCGGAGTCTGCTGAACATGCCTATGACTGTGAAACGTGCAAGCACGCCAATATCTTTAATCTTTAATTCTTTAACTTTAACGTATGAACATACAATCTGTTACTTTAATTCTATAACAATCCTGTAATCTATAACCTGTAATCTATAAACTTGGCTTATCGTTCTCATAAGCCACCTATAATTGTTGGAGAACCAACACTATAAACATATCTGTAACTATAATTGCTTATACATTCCCATGCCTATATATTCCAAAGGGATACCTCTATAACTTATTCATAAGTGTTCATCCTATAAAAGGTTCTAAGCTTAAACATTGTTTCATTCTTGGTTTAGACTTACTTAGGGTGTACATGGAGTTGCTTAGTAAGGGATAATCCCATTACTAGCTCCTTCACTCCTCTATATAACTTAGAATTCGAGTATTCATCTTCCAATGTGTACTCATTACCCATCTTACCTTAATTTTCGTGCCTATTATTTGAGCTTAAACCTCTATTTTATCTTGCATGATAATTCCTGAAGAAGATGAAGTTATGGGTAGAGATTTGGAGTTGAAATGGAGGAAGTAGGAGAAACCCGTTTTTGGGACAAGGCTCTATTGGAAAGGTCAGAACTCTCTCCATGTAACTCCGATTCCAGTGGTTTTTGATGCTATGGAAAGCTAACAAAATTATCTACGTTTTGGTACCAATTTCGTGAAGTTTGGCCAAGTATTGAAGTCTGGGGACGAGTTTGAAGTCAGGGGTCCGAAACTGTAAATCTGCAGAAATTTGGGACAAGAAGCTGGGAAAGCAGAAAATCGGAGCACGATTTTACAGGATCGGAGCACGATTTTATGCGAAAGTTACTTGAAAAACAGGACATAAAATCGTAGCACGATGCCCATAAATCGGAGCACGATTTTGGCTTCAGCAGCACTCATAATTTCACTTCCTAGGCTAACCCAAACACCCCCAATCATCAAATAGCTTATGGGAATGGATTTTTCTATGACATATGAGCAAGTTATCACATACCAAAACATGTGTTCACATACCAACAAGGGATCAAGGCATGAAATCTATCAAATATCTCTTAATAACATAACTTTCAAGCTTAACAAAGTGGGGTTCTAAAACCCTCTAAGAGCTCACCTCATACATGATTCCAACCTTTGCCAAGCTTTAACTCCAAACTCTAGCTTCAAGCTCCAAAGCCTCTACTCAAAACCACTTCTATTCCTTGGCTTTCCTTCTTGTTCTTGCTCCAAAATTTCCCAACAAAAGCTTGCTTGCCTCACACAAATGTTTAGGAAGGAGTTTACTAGCTTAAAGGATGAAGATTGATGATGGTAGAGAAGTGAGAAGGAGGGGCGAAAAATGAGAGGAAAGGAAGGGAAAAATCTGATTTGTGAGGGAAAGAAAAAAATGAGTAGTAACTTATCAATTATTCATATTTATCCAATAAGCTTTTACCACTTAATTACAACTATGCCACTCCTCTTAATTACAACCTTGCCATTGCGTCCATTTAAATTATCTCTGATGCATCGTCTCAATACTGATAAATATCCAAGTGTTAAGCGGGATATTACAAATACTTAGCTTACTAACAAAGCTAACTATGGTTAGACAATCCTTTGGTTATCAAAAGTTTGAACTTTCTTCCAATTGATTGAAAACTCAATTAGAAACATTATTTTAGTCAACTTACTTTTTCATTAGTTCTATATTCATACTACTTTAACTATTACACTAGTCGAATTTAACTATTGTAGCACTTTGCTTAATAATCAAACTAATTATCGTTTTTATATAACAAGTTTTGACCTTTCTTCTAACTAGATGAAAACTCGATTTAAACATTATTTTAGTCAAGTTACTTGTTCATTAGTACTATATTCATCCTACTTTAACTATTACACTAGTTTATTTAACCATAGTAATACTTAGCTTACTAACGAAGCTAACTATGGTTAGACAATCCTTTGGTTATCAAAGGTTTGACCTTTCTTCCAATTGGATGAAAACTCAATTTGAAACATTATTTTAGTCAACATACTTGTTCATTAGTTTTATATTCATCCTACTTTAACTATTACACTAGTCGAATTGAACTATTGTAACACTTTGCTAAATAATCAAACTAACTATCGTTTTTATAAAACAAGTTTTGACCTTTCTTCTAACTAGATGAAAACTCGATTTAAACATTATTTTAGTCAAGTTACTTGTTCATTTGATCTATAATAATCAAACGTTGACTATTATACTAATCAAATTAACTATAGTAAGACTTAGCTTACAAAGTAAGCTAACGTGGTTAGATCATTCTTTGGTCATAAAAGGTTTTTCCTTTCATTTAATTGGATGAAAACTCAATTTGAAACATTATTTTAGTCTTGTTACTTGTTCATTAGTACTATATTCATCCTACTTTAACTATTACACTAGTCTAATTAACCATAGTAATACTTAGCTTACTAACAAAGCTAACTATGGTTAGACAATCCTTTGGTTATCAAAAGTTTGAACTTTCTTCCAATTGATTGAAAACTCAATTAGAAACATTATTTTAGTCAACTTACTTGTTCATTAGTTCTATATTCATACTACTTTAACTATTACACTAGTCGAATTTAACTATTGTAGCACTTTGCTTAATAATCAAACTAATTATCGTTTTTATATAACAAGTTTTGACCTTTCTTCTAACTAGATGAAAACTCGATTTAAACATTATTTTAGTCAAGTTACTTGTTCATTAGTACTATATTCATCCTACTTTAACTATTACACTAGTTTATTTAACCATAGTAATACTTAGCTTACTAACGAAGCTAACTATGGTTAGACAATCCTTTGGTTATCAAAGGTTTGACCTTTCTTCCAATTGGATGAAAACTCAATTTGAAACATTATTTTAGTCAACTTACTTGTTCATTAGTTCTATATTCATCCTACTTTAACTATTACACTAGTCGAATTGAACTATTGTAACACTTTGCTAAATAATCAAACTAACTATCGTTTTTATAAAACAAGTTTTGACCTTTCTTCTAACTAGATGAAAACTCGATTTAAACATTATTTTAGTCAAGTTACTTGTTCATTTGATCTATAATAATCAAACGTTGACTATTATACTAATCAAATTAACTATAGTAAGACTTAGCTTACAAAGTAAGCTAACGTGGTTAGATCATTCTTTGGTCATAAAAGGTTTTTCCTTTCATTTAATTGGATGAAAACTCAATTTGAAACATTATTTTAGTCTTGTTACTTGTTCATTAGTACTATATTCATCCTACTTTAACTATTACACTAGTCTAATTAACCATAGTAATACTTAGCTTACTAACAAAGCTAACTATGGTTAGACAATCCTTTGGTTATCAAAAGTTTGAACTTTCTTCCAATTGATTGAAAACTCAATTAGAAACATTATTTTAGTCAACTTACTTGTTCATTAGTTCTATATTCATACTACTTTAACTATTACACTAGTCGAATTTAACTATTGTAGCACTTTGCTTAATAATCAAACTAATTATCGTTTTTATATAACAAGTTTTGACCTTTCTTCTAACTAGATGAAAACTCGATTTAAACATTATTTTAGTCAAGTTACTTGTTCATTAGTACTATATTCATCCTACTTTAACTATTACACTAGTTTATTTAACCATAGTAATACTTAGCTTACTAACGAAGCTAACTATGGTTAGACAATCCTTTGGTTATCAAAGGTTTGACCTTTCTTCCAATTGGATGAAAACTCAATTTGAAACATTATTTTAGTCAACATACTTGTTCATTAGTTTTATATTCATCCTACTTTAACTATTACACTAGTCGAATTGAACTATTGTAACACTTTGCTAAATAATCAAACTAACTATCGTTTTTATAAAACAAGTTTTGACCTTTCTTCTAACTAGATGAAAACTCGATTTAAACATTATTTTAGTCAAGTTACTTGTTCATTTGATCTATAATAATCAAACGTTGACTATTATACTAATCAAATTAACTATAGTAAGACTTAGCTTACAAAGTAAGCTAACGTGGTTAGATCATTCTTTGGTCATAAAAGGTTTTTCCTTTCATTTAATTGGATGAAAACTCAATTTGAAACATTATTTTAGTCTTGTTACTTGTTCATTAGTACTATATTCATCCTACTTTAACTATTACACTAGTCTAATTAACCATAGTAATACTTAGCTTACTAACAAAGCTAACTATGGTTAGACAATCCTTTGGTTATCAAAAGTTTGAACTTTCTTCCAATTGATTGAAAACTCAATTAGAAACATTATTTTAGTCAACTTACTTGTTCATTAGTTCTATATTCATACTACTTTAACTATTACACTAGTCGAATTTAACTATTGTAGCACTTTGCTTAATAATCAAACTAATTATCGTTTTTATATAACAAGTTTTGACCTTTCTTCTAACTAGATGAAAACTCGATTTAAACATTATTTTAGTCAAGTTACTTGTTCATTAGTACTATATTCATCCTACTTTAACTATTACACTAGTTTATTTAACCATAGTAATACTTAGCTTACTAACGAAGCTAACTATGGTTAGACAATCCTTTGGTTATCAAAGGTTTGACCTTTCTTCCAATTGGATGAAAACTCAATTTGAAACATTATTTTAGTCAACATACTTGTTCATTAGTTTTATATTCATCCTACTTTAACTATTACACTAGTCGAATTGAACTATTGTAACACTTTGCTAAATAATCAAACTAACTATCGTTTTTATAAAACAAGTTTTGACCTTTCTTCTAACTAGATGAAAACTCGATTTAAACATTATTTTAGTCAAGTTACTTGTTCATTTGATCTATAATAATCAAACGTTGACTATTATACTAATCAAATTAACTATAGTAAGACTTAGCTTACAAAGTAAGCTAACGTGGTTAGATCATTCTTTGGTCATAAAAGGTTTTTCCTTTCATTTAATTGGATGAAAACTCAATTTGAAACATTATTTTAGTCTTGTTACTTGTTCATTAGTACTATATTCATCCTACTTTAACTATTACACTAGTCTAATTAACCATAGTAATACTTAGCTTACTAACAAAGCTAACTATGGTTAGACAATCCTTTGGTTATCAAAAGTTTGAACTTTCTTCCAATTGATTGAAAACTCAATTAGAAACATTATTTTAGTCAACTTACTTGTTCATTAGTTCTATATTCATACTACTTTAACTATTACACTAGTCGAATTTAACTATTGTAGCACTTTGCTTAATAATCAAACTAATTATCGTTTTTATATAACAAGTTTTGACCTTTCTTCTAACTAGATGAAAACTCGATTTAAACATTATTTTAGTCAAGTTACTTGTTCATTAGTACTATATTCATCCTACTTTAACTATTACACTAGTTTATTTAACCATAGTAATACTTAGCTTACTAACGAAGCTAACTATGGTTAGACAATCCTTTGGTTATCAAAGGTTTGACCTTTCTTCCAATTGGATGAAAACTCAATTTGAAACATTATTTTAGTCAACATACTTGTTCATTAGTTTTATATTCATCCTACTTTAACTATTACACTAGTCGAATTGAACTATTGTAACACTTTGCTAAATAATCAAACTAACTATCGTTTTTATAAAACAAGTTTTGACCTTTCTTCTAACTAGATGAAAACTCGATTTAAACATTATTTTAGTCAAGTTACTTGTTCATTTGATCTATAATAATCAAACGTTGACTATTATACTAATCAAATTAACTATAGTAAGACTTAGCTTACAAAGTAAGCTAACGTGGTTAGATCATTCTTTGGTCATAAAAGGTTTTTCCTTTCATTTAATTGGATGAAAACTCAATTTGAAACATTATTTTAGTCTTGTTACTTGTTCATTAGTACTATATTCATCCTACTTTAACTATTACACTAGTCTAATTAACCATAGTAATACTTAGCTTACTAACAAAGCTAACTATGGTTAGACAATCCTTTGGTTATCAAAAGTTTGAACTTTCTTCCAATTGATTGAAAACTCAATTAGAAACATTATTTTAGTCAACTTACTTGTTCATTAGTTCTATATTCATACTACTTTAACTATTACACTAGTCGAATTTAACTATTGTAGCACTTTGCTTAATAATCAAACTAATTATCGTTTTTATATAACAAGTTTTGACCTTTCTTCTAACTAGATGAAAACTCGATTTAAACATTATTTTAGTCAAGTTACTTGTTCATTAGTACTATATTCATCCTACTTTAACTATTACACTAGTTTATTTAACCATAGTAATACTTAGCTTACTAACGAAGCTAACTATGGTTAGACAATCCTTTGGTTATCAAAGGTTTGACCTTTCTTCCAATTGGATGAAAACTCAATTTGAAACATTATTTTAGTCAACATACTTGTTCATTAGTTTTATATTCATCCTACTTTAACTATTACACTAGTCGAATTGAACTATTGTAACACTTTGCTAAATAATCAAACTAACTATCGTTTTTATAAAACAAGTTTTGACCTTTCTTCTAACTAGATGAAAACTCGATTTAAACATTATTTTAGTCAAGTTACTTGTTCATTTGATCTATAATAATCAAACGTTGACTATTATACTAATCAAATTAACTATAGTAAGACTTAGCTTACAAAGTAAGCTAACGTGGTTAGATCATTCTTTGGTCATAAAAGGTTTTTCCTTTCATTTAATTGGATGAAAACTCAATTTGAAACATTATTTTAGTCTTGTTACTTGTTCATTAGTACTATATTCATCCTACTTTAACTATTACACTAGTCTAATTAACCATAGTAATACTTAGCTTACTAACAAAGCTAACTATGGTTAGACAATCCTTTGGTTATCAAAAGTTTGAACTTTCTTCCAATTGATTGAAAACTCAATTAGAAACATTATTTTAGTCAACTTACTTGTTCATTAGTTCTATATTCATACTACTTTAACTATTACACTAGTCGAATTTAACTATTGTAGCACTTTGCTTAATAATCAAACTAATTATCGTTTTTATATAACAAGTTTTGACCTTTCTTCTAACTAGATGAAAACTCGATTTAAACATTATTTTAGTCAAGTTACTTGTTCATTAGTACTATATTCATCCTACTTTAACTATTACACTAGTTTATTTAACCATAGTAATACTTAGCTTACTAACGAAGCTAACTATGGTTAGACAATCCTTTGGTTATCAAAGGTTTGACCTTTCTTCCAATTGGATGAAAACTCAAGTTGAAACATTATTTTTGTCAACTTACTTGTTCATTAGTTCTATATTCATCCTACTTTAACTATTACACTAGTCGAATTGAACTATTGTAACACTTTGCTAAATAATCAAACTAACTATCGTTTTTATAAAACAAGTTTTGACCTTTCTTCTAACTAGATGAAAACTCGATTTAAACATTATTTTAGTCAAGTTACTTGTTCATTTGATCTATAATAATCAAACGTTGACTATTATACTAATCAAATTAACTAGTAAGACTTAGCTTACAAAGTAAGCTAACGTGGTTAGATCATTCTTTGGTCATAAAAGGTTTTTCCTTTCATTTAATTGGATGAAAACTCAATTTGAAACATTATTTTAGTCTTGTTACTTGTTCATTAGTACTATATTCATCCTACTTTAACTATTACACTAGTCTAATTAACCATAGTAATACTTAGCTTACTAACAAAGCTAACTATGGTTAGACAATCCTTTGGTTATCAAAAGTTTGAACTTTCTTCCAATTGATTGAAAACTCAATTAGAAACATTATTTTAGTCAACTTACTTGTTCATTAGTTCTATATTCATACTACTTTAACTATTACACTAGTCGAATTTAACTATTGTAGCACTTTGCTTAATAATCAAACTAATTATCGTTTTTATATAACAAGTTTTGACCTTTCTTCTAACTAGATGAAAACTCGATTTAAACATTATTTTAGTCAAGTTACTTGTTCATTAGTACTATATTCATCCTACTTTAACTATTACACTAGTTTATTTAACCATAGTAATACTTAGCTTACTAACGAAGCTAACTATGGTTAGACAATCCTTTGGTTATCAAAGGTTTGACCTTTCTTCCAATTGGATGAAAACTCAATTTGAAACATTATTTTAGTCAACATACTTGTTCATTAGTTTTATATTCATCCTACTTTAACTATTACACTAGTCGAATTGAACTATTGTAACACTTTGCTAAATAATCAAACTAACTATCGTTTTTATAAAACAAGTTTTGACCTTTCTTCTAACTAGATGAAAACTCGATTTAAACATTATTTTAGTCAAGTTACTTGTTCATTTGATCTATAATAATCAAACGTTGACTATTATACTAATCAAATTAACTATAGTAAGACTTAGCTTACAAAGTAAGCTAACGTGGTTAGATCATTCTTTGGTCATAAAAGGTTTTTCCTTTCATTTAATTGGATGAAAACTCAATTTGAAACATTATTTTAGTCTTGTTACTTGTTCATTAGTACTATATTCATCCTACTTTAACTATTACACTAGTCTAATTAACCATAGTAATACTTAGCTTACTAACAAAGCTAACTATGGTTAGACAATCCTTTGGTTATCAAAAGTTTGAACTTTCTTCCAATTGATTGAAAACTCAATTAGAAACATTATTTTAGTCAACTTACTTGTTCATTAGTTCTATATTCATACTACTTTAACTATTACACTAGTCGAATTTAACTATTGTAGCACTTTGCTTAATAATCAAACTAATTATCGTTTTTATATAACAAGTTTTGACCTTTCTTCTAACTAGATGAAAACTCGATTTAAACATTATTTTAGTCAAGTTACTTGTTCATTAGTACTATATTCATCCTACTTTAACTATTACACTAGTTTATTTAACCATAGTAATACTTAGCTTACTAACAAAGCTAACTATGGTTAGACAATCCTTTGGTTATCAAAGGTTTGACCTTTCTTCCAATTGGATGAAAACTCAAGTTGAAACATTATTTTAGTCAACTTACTTGTTCATTAGTTCTATATTCATCCTACTTTAACTATTACACTAGTCGAATTGAACTATTGTAACACTTTGCTAAATAATCAAACTAACTATCGTTTTTATAAAACAAGTTTTGACCTTTCTTCTAACTAGATGAAAACTCGATTTAAACATTATTTTAGTCAAGTTACTTGTTCATTTGATCTATAATAATCAAACGTTGACTATTATACTAATCAAATTAACTATAGTAAGACTTAGCTTACAAAGTAAGCTAACGTGGTTAGATCATTCTTTGGTCATAAAAGGTTTTTCCTTTCATTTAATTGGATGAAAACTCAATTTGAAACATTATTTTAGTCTTGTTACTTGTTCATTAGTACTATATTTGTAACACCCCGTTTTCCCAACTTGAAAATTTCATTTAAAATAAATCAGAGTTTCAACCTTGACGGGATGTCGCACTTCGTTTACAATTTATAAATAGGATAATTTGCTATTTATTTCAAAACAGACTTTTCAATAACGTCAAACCATCGCAGCGGAAATTCAACTTCATAATTAAATCTAAACATCATTAGGCACAAGGCCACATCAAAAACAACGTAGTTTAAAACTCCACTAAATGTGGTTCAACATCAGTTTGAAATTAAAATACATAGCACATGAATTCATCAAAAAGTTTCCCATCCCGTTACATATCAGAGCGACTCCTAAAGACACGAGGAATCAACTCACTTCAGCGATTACTCCTGGTTATCTGCACGTTACCCACGTAGAGGCAACATTCAAACAGAAGGGGTGAGATTCACATTCAATAAACATAAGTACATAATTCATAAAGATGAATTTAACATTTCACATAAACATCATCAAACAACACCATCAGATCTTATACATACAGTCACACATACACATCATAATCTCACCTCTCAATGCAACATCAAATACAATAACATCGACCGACTCAACAATGCAACATCACTGACTCAAGTATGCAACATGCATGTGGTACCAATTCATCGCAAAATATGTCATAATAGGACATGTCGGGCATACACCCCCATCGTAAATGTCATATAGACATGTCGGGCATACACCCCCATCACTTAATTCATAATGTCATAATAGACATGTCGGGCATACACCCCCATCACTTAATGCATATGTACTGGACTCGACAATGCAACATTTACAACAAATACAACGTCAACAACAACTTCATTATCATATACATCATCATCGTTATCATCATCATCGTTTAACATCATCATCGTGTATTATCATCATCACAATTATCAACAACTTTCATGTTTATACCAAAGACCAATTTAAAACAGAGACGTGTGAAAAAGACGCAAAACATGAAACAGAGAATGCTGTCACCGTACAATTTCACTAAGACCTCCTTGGAGTATTTTCATCATAACTCAAAAACTAAAAGTCATTTTCACGTCAAACCAAAGCCACTGGAAAGCTAACAAAATTATCTAAAACCTTCATGTTTACGCCCAAGGCCAATTCTGTACCGATCAATACCAGTTTTCGTTTCAAATTCAGAAAAGTTGTGCAGAAAGTCCATAAAAATTCACTGTGACCTGCGTGCAGTAATTTGACCATAACTCAAGTTCTATATATCGTTTTGACGTCAGACCAACGGCATTAGAAAACTAACATCCATACCTAAAACTTTTGTGTTTACACCTAAGACCAATTCTGTACCGATCAATACCAGTTTTCGTTTCAAATTCAGGGCAGAGATAAGAAAACTCAGGAAAAGCAACTTATATTATTCAAACTTCTCATTCATCTGACACATGTTTATGAACATTCAAAACTTCATCAATTTATGCATAAGCATGGCACCAATCAGTAACAACACCATAGAATCACAACAAAATCAACATCTCAACATAGAAATCATCAATTTAACATTCCATCATTAGTTTATCATAATCAAACAACCCTAATTCCCAAATTCACCAACATCAACATGTTAAATCAAAATTTAGGGATTATGAAACTTAGATTTATAGAAGCTAGTCCCACCCTTACCTTGTTGTGAAGAAATCGCCCCCTTCAGCTTTTCCTCTTCTCAAGTTCTTCACCTTCTTCCTTGGCTCTGCTTCTCCTCTTTTCTCTTCTCTGTTTCACGTGAAAACACAACAAATGAAACCTCTTCACGCGTATACCTCTTTTTCTATTCCACTTCCCTCTTTCTTAATTTCCCATAATGCCCTTAATGCCATTTTAATTCTATTTAATCTATTAAATTATATTAATTCATTATAATTCAATAAAATAATAAAATTAAATTCTAGGCGTTACAACTCTCCCCAACTTATAAAATTTTCGTCCTCGAAAATGTACCTCATGCAAATAACTCTGGATAAGACTCCAACATCTTGCTTTCCAGCTCCCACGTCAAGCTTTCACCAGTTGGTCCTCCCCAAACAACTTTCACGAGAGGAATCTCTTTGCCCCTCAACTTCTTCATCTCACGGCCTTCAATCCTCAGTGGTAATGTCTCCACCGTAAGATTGTCTCTAACCTGCACATCATCTCTCGGAATCACATGAGAGGGATCTGCAACATACTTCCGAAGTTGCGACACGTGAAACACATCATGCAAATTTGAAAGATGCGGTGGTAATCCCACTCTATAAGCAACTGTTCCTATCCTTTCTGATATCTGATAAGGACCAATGAACTTCGGAGTCAGCTTCTTCGATTTCAATGCACGTCCAACACCAGTCATCGGAGTGACTCTCAAAAACACATGATCACCTTCTTGGAACTCAAGGTCTTTTCTTCGCTTATCATGATAACTTTTCTGCCGACTCTGCGATGCTTTCATCTTCTCTTGTATCAATTTGACCTTCTCAGTAGTTTGCTGAATAATTTCTGGTCCCACAATTGCACTCTCACCAGCCTCGAACCAACACAAAGGAGTTCTGCACCTCCTACCATACAATGCCTCAAAAGGTGCCATTCCAATGCTAGAATGGTAACTGTTGTTATAAGTGAACTCTATCAACGGTAGATGACTATCCCAAGCTCCACCCTGCTCAAGAACACATATTCTCAACAAATCTTCGAGTGATTGAATCGTCCTTTCCGACTGACCATCTGTTTGCGGATGATAAGCCGAGCTCAACCTCAATTTAGAACCCAATGCTTCCTGCAAACTCTTCCAAAATCTAGAAGTAAATCTTGGATCTCTGTCTGACACAATACTCGACGGAACACCATGCAACTTCACAATCTCTCGAATGTAAATCTCTGCCAACTGCGACACAGGATAACTAATATTTATCGGAAGGAAATGCGCAGACTTCGTCAACCTATCCACAATCACCCAAATTGAATCATGTCCTCTCTGAGTATTCGGCAAACTCGTCACAAAATCCATGGATATACTATCCCACTTCCACTCTGGCACATCCAACGGTGTCAACAACCCAGCAGGTTTCTGATGCTCAACCTTCGACTTCTGACAAGTCAAACATGAATACACAAATTGAGCCACATCTCGCTTCAAACCAGACCACCAAAACAGCTTCTTCAAATCATGATACATTTTTGTAGCTCCCGGATGAATACTCAAGCTACTTCTGTGACTTTCCTCAAGAATCATCTTCTTCATCTCATCGTTATCAGGTATACAAATTCTGCCTCTAAACCTCAACACTCCTTGATCATCAATTTTGAAATCACTACCCTCAGCCTCATTCATCAAATCCACCAACTTCACATCTACTTTCTGAGCTTCTCTGATATTACTCAAAAATTCATTGTTAATCTTCAACATACCCAACTTCACACTCTGAGGTGCCAATTCACAAACCAAACTCATATCTCTGAATTGTTCAAGCAACTCAAACTCTTTAACCATCATAGCAGACATATGCAAGGTTTTCCTGCTCAAAGCATCAGCAACAACGTTAGCTTTACCTGGATGATAATTCAGTCCAAAATCATAATCCTTCAACAGTTCAAGCCATCTTCGCTGCCTCATATTTAGCTCCTTCTGATCAAATAGATACTTCAAACTTTTATGATCACTAAACACCTCAAATCTTGAACCATATAAATAGTGTCTCCAAATCTTCAGCACAAATACCACTGCGGCCAACTCAAGATCATGCGTAGGATAGTTCCGTTCATGAATTCTCAACTGTCTTGATGCATAAGCCACTACTTTACCATCTTGCATAAGCACACCACCTAATCCCAACTTGGACGCGTCACAATACACCACAAAAGGCTCATCTGGCTTCGGCAAAATCAAGATTGGAGCCGTCGTCAAACGCTACTTCAATTCATTAAAACTGGTTTCACAATGAACATCCCACACAAAAGCTTTACCTTTACAAGTCAACTGCGTCAACGGAAGTGCAATCCTCGAAAATCCTTCTATAAATCTGCGATAATATCCAGCCAAACCAAGGAAACTTCTAATCTCAGTCACCGACTTAGGGGTCTCCCATTGTGATACTGCTTCCACTTTAGATGGGTCAACCGCAATACCACTACCTGAAATAATGTGGCCAAGAAAACTCACTTCTTTCAACCAAAATTCACACTTTGATAACTTGGCATACAGCTTCTTCTCTTTCAACACTTGCAACACAATCTTCAAATGCTCCGCATGATCTTCCTCGGTCTTGGAGTATATCAAAATGTCATCTATAAAAACAACCACAAATTGATCCAAATAGTTATGAAAAATACGGTTCATATATTCCATAAATACTCCTGGCGCATTCGTAACACCGAACGGCATCACCGAATATTCATAATGTCTATAACGTGTTCTAAAGGCCGTCTTCTGAACATCTTCATCCTTCACTTTAATCTGATGATAACCCGATCTCAAATCAATTTTGCTAAAAACACAAGCACCCACCAACTGGTCCATCAAATCATCAATCCTCGGGAGCGGATATCTATTCTTGATCGTCACTTTGTTCAGCTGCCGATAATCAACACACAACCTCATGCTGCCATCTTTCTTCTTAACCAACAACACAGGTGCTCCCCACGGTGAAACACTCGGCCTTACAAACTTCTTATCCAACAAGTCTTCCAATTGTTTCTTCAACTCTGCTAGCTCGGAAGCCGACATTCGGTAAGGTGCCATCGACACCGGCTTCGTACCCGGAACAAGATCAATTGAAAATTCAACTTCCCTCTCCGGCGGCACATCAGGAATCTCATCGGGAAAAACTTCTGGAAATTCACACACCACAGGCAACTTATCAATCTTCTCTTGATTCTCAATGGACAAAAATGCCATCAAGGAGAACATCTGGACTTCATCACATGCCATCTGCTTCAGCTGCTTAGTAGACAAAAGCTCAACTCCACTATCTTCTTCAACAGAAGAAAAACGCACCGACTTATTAAAACAGTTAATATGAACACGGTTATACTCCAACCAGTTCATACCAAGGATGACATCCATTCCACTCAAAGGTAAACAAACCAAATCAACTTCAAAATCTCGACCAAACATAGACAATGGACATCTCAGGCACACTAGCGAAGTAGTCACCGAACCCATAGATGGAGTTTCGACAACCATTTCCCCATTCATACTAGATAACACAAGACCCAACTTAGATGCACAATCAGCAGCAATAAAACAATGAGTAGCACCAGTATCAATAATAGCAATTAAAGGAGTACCATTAATGAAACAAGTACCTCTGATCAAACGGTCTTCATTAGTTGTCTGGGCACCAGCTAGAGCAAACACCTTTCCACTATTCTGAGGCTTCTTGGGTTTCTTGCACTGAGTACTAGTATGACCTTCCTCATTACAGTTGAAACAGACAACGTCATTAAACTTACAATCTGCAACTACATGCCCTTTCTTGCCACAGCGGAAACATCTTTTCACTTCAACATTGCAAGTAGTACTCTTATGACCCTTCTCACCACATTGGTAGCAAACAATCTCAGTCGGAGTTTCTTTCCTCTTGGGTCTCCTCTCATCATTCACCTTCTGCTTACCCTTATCAGCTGGAGCACTGTAAGGTTTAGGACGGTTCTGTTGATTCTTTCCCCTCCGCTCATTCATAATTTTGTAATGAGCTTTGGTGTCCTCTTCGTAAATCCTGCAGCTACTCACCAACTCAGAAAACCGACGGATCTTCTGGTAACCAATGGCCCGCTTAATCTCAGCACGCAGACCATTCTCAAACTTGATACACTTCGAAAACTCAGCTGTCTCAGGTGTATAATGCGGGTAAAATTTCGCCAGTTCCACAAATTTCGCAGCATACTCTGTCACCGTCATATCACCCTGCTTCAATTCAAGGAATTCGATCTCCTTCTTTCCACGGACATCCTCCGGAAAATACCTGTTCAGGAACTCTCTCCTAAACACATCCCAAGTCACCACCTCGCCCCCATTCGCAAGAATTGGTTGAAGGCTCACCCACCAATCATCAGCTTCTTCTGCCAACATGTGTGTGCCAAAGCGCACCATCTGAGCATCACTGCACGGCATGACTCGGAAAATTCTTTCCACCTCTTTTAGCCAAGTCTGTGCTCCATCAGGATCATACCTCCCTTTGAAAGTAGGCGGATGATTCTTCAGGAACATGTCCAGCATTCTCACTCCATCATTACCTCCAGCACCAGCATTCGGATGTTGCCCCACAGCTTGAGCAACGGCATGCAACGCAGCAGCAATAGCAGCACCTTGTCCTCTTCCAGCCATATTCTAAAATCTACACAGCAGACAACAATCAAACATCAACATCACAATGATAGTATTTAGCTATCACGCGACACAAGGGACTCAAGACTCATCTAATTAGTCGGACGGACCGACCTGCTCTGATACCAATTGTAACACCCCGTTTTCCCAACTTGAAAATTTCATTTAAAATAAATCAGAGTTTCAACCTTGACGGGATGTCGCACTTCGTTTACAATTTATAAATAGGATAATTTGCTATTTATTTCAAAACAGACTTTTCAATAACGTCAAACCATCGCAACGGAAATTCAACTTCATAATTAAATCTAAACATCATTAGGCACAAGGCCACATCAAAAACAACGTAGTTTAAAACTCCACTAAATGTGGTTCAACATCAGTTTGAAATTAAAATACATAGCACATGAATTCATCAAAAAGTTTCCCATCCCGTTACATATCAGAGCGACTCCTAAAGACACGAGGAATCAACTCACTTCAGCGATTACTCCTGGTTATCTGCACGTTACCCACGTAGAGGCAACATTCAAACAGAAGGGGTGAGATTCACATTCAATAAACATAAGTACATAATTCATAAAGATGAATTTAACATTTCACATAAACATCATCAAACAACACCATCAGATCTTATACATACGTCACACATACACATCATAATCTCACCTCTCAATGCAACATCAAATACAATAACATCGACCGACTCAACAATGCAACATCACTGACTCAAGTATGCAACATGCATGTGGTACCAATTCATCGCAAAATATGTCATAATAGGACATGTCGGCCATACACCCCCATCGTAAATGTCATATAGACATGTCGGGCATACACCCCCATCACTTAATTCATAATGTCATAATAGACATGTCGGGCATACACCCCCATCACTTAATGCATATGTACTGGACTCGACAATGCAACATTTACAACAAATACAACGTCAACAACAACTTCATTATCATATACATCATCATCGTTTAACATCATCATCGTGTATTATCATCATCACAATTATCAACAACTTTCATGTTTATACCAAAGACCAATTTAAAACAGAGACGTGTGAAAAAGACGCAAAACATGAAACAGAGAATGCTGTCACCGTACAATTTCACTAAGACCTCCTTGGAGTATTTTCATCATAACTCAAAAACTAAAAGTCATTTTCACGTCAAACCAAAGCCACTGGAAAGCTAACAAAATTATCTAAAACCTTCATGTTTACGCCCAAGGCCAATTCTGTACCGATCAATACCAGTTTTCGTTTCAAATTCAGAAAAGTTGTGCAGAAAGTCCATAAAAATTCACTGTGACCTGCGTGCAGTAATTTGACCATAACTCAAGTTCTATATATCGTTTTGACGTCAGACCAACGGCATTAGAAAACTAACATCCATACCTAAAACTTTTGTGTTTACACCTAAGACCAATTCTGTACCGATCAATACCAGTTTTCGTTTCAAATTCAGGGCAGAGATAAGAAAACTCAGGAAAAGCAACTTATATTATTCAAACTTCTCATTCATCTGACACATGTTTATGAACATTCAAAACTTCATCAATTTATGCATAAGCATGGCACCAATCAGTAACAACACCATAGAATCACAACAAAATCAACATCTCAACATAGAAATCATCAATTTAACATTCCATCATTAGTTTATCATAATCAAACAACCCTAATTCCCAAATTCACCAACATCAACATGTTAAATCAAAATTTAGGGATTATGAAACTTAGATTTATAGAAGCTAGTCCCACCCTTACCTTGTTGTGAAGAAATCGCCCCCTTCAGCTTTTCCTCTTCTCAAGTTCTTCACCTTCTTCCTTGGCTCTGCTTCTCCTCTTTTCTCTTCTCTGTTTCACGTGAAAACACAACAAATGAAAACTATTACACTAGTCTAATTAACCATAGTAATACTTAGCTTACTAACAAAGCTAACTATGGTTAGACAATCCTTTGGTTATCAAAAGTTTGAACTTTCTTCCAATTGATTGAAAACTCAATTAGAAACATTATTTTAGTCAACTTACTTGTTCATTAGTTCTATATTCATACTACTTTAACTATTACACTAGTCGAATTTAACTATTGTAGCACTTTGCTTAATAATCAAACTAATTATCGTTTTTATATAACAAGTTTTGACCTTTCTTCTAACTAGATGAAAACTCGATTTAAACATTATTTTAGTCATGTTACTTGTTCATTAGTACTATATTCATCCTACTTTAACTATTACACTAGTTTATTTAACCATAGTAATACTTAGCTTACTAACGAAGCTAACTATGGTTAGACAATCCTTTGGTTATCAAAGGTTTGACCTTTCTTCCAATTGATGAAAACTCAATTTGAAACATTATTTTAGTCAACATACTTGTTCATTAGTTTTATATTCATCCTACTTTAACTATTACACAAGTCGAATTGAACTATTGTAACACTTTGCTAAATAATCAAACTAACTATCGTTTTTATAAAACAAGTTTTGACCTTTCTTCTAACTAGATGAAAACTCGATTTAAACATTATTTTAGTCAAGTTACTTGTTCATTTGATCTATAATAATCAAACGTTGACTATTATACTAATCAAATTAACTATAGTAAGACTTAGCTTACAAAGTAAGCTAACGTGGTTAGATCATTCTTTGGTCATAAAAGGTTTTTCCTTTCATTTAATTGGATGAAAACTCAATTTGAAACATTATTTTAGTCTTGTTACTTGTTCATTAGTACTATATTCATCCTACTTTAACTATTACACTAGTCTAATTAACCATAGTAATACATAGCTTACTAACAAAGCTAACTATGGTTAGACAATCCTTTGGTTATCAAAAGTTTGAACTTTCTTCCAATTGATTGAAAACTCAATTAGAAACATTATTTTAGTCAACTTACTTGTTCATTAGTTCTATATTCATACTACTTTAACTATTACACTAGTCAAATTTAACTATTGTAGCACTTTGCTTAATAATCAAACTAATTATCGTTTTTATATAACAAGTTTTGACCTTTCTTCTAACTAGATGAAAACTCGATTTAAACATTATTTTAGTCAAGTTACTTGTTCATTAGTACTATATTCATCCTACTTTAACTATTACACTAGTTTATTTAACCATAGTAATACTTAGCTTACTAACAAAGCTAACTATGGTTAGACAATGCTTTGGTTATCAAAGGTTTGACCTTTCTTCCAATTGGATGAAATCTCAATTTGAAACATTATTTTAGTCAACATACTTGTTCATTAGTTCTATATTCATCCTACTTTAACTATTACACTAGTCGAATTGAACTATTGTAACACTTTGCTAAATAATCAAACTAACTATCGTTTTTATAAAACAAGTTTTGACCTTTCTTCTAACTAGATGAAAACTCGATTTAAACATTATTTTAGTCAAGTTACTTGTTCATTTGATCTATAATAATCAAACGTTGACTATTATACTAATCAAATTAACTATAGTAAGACTTAGCTTACAAAGTAAGCTAACGTGGTTAGATCATTCTTTGGTCATAAAAGGTTTTTCCTTTCATTTAATTGGATGAAAACTCAATTTGAAACATTATTTTAGTCTTGTTACTTGTTCATTAGTACTATATTCATCCTACTTTAACTATTACACTAGTCTAATTAACCATAGTAATACTTAGCTTACTGTAACACCCCGTTTTCCCAACTTGAAAATTTCATTTAAAATAAATCAGAGTTTCAACCTTGACGGGATGTCGCACTTCGTTTACAATTTATAAATAGGATAATTTGCTATTTATTTCAAAACAGACTTTTCAATAACGTCAAAACCATCGCAGCGGAAATTCAACTTCATAATTAAATCTAAACATCATTAGGCACAAGGCCACATCAAAAACAACGTAGTTTAAAACTCCACTAAATGTGGTTCAACATCAGTTTGAAATTAAAATACATAGCACATGAATTCATCAAAAAGTTTCCCATCCCGTTACATATCAGAGCGACTCCTAATGACACGAGGAATCAACTCACTTCAGCGGTTACTCCTGGTTATCTGCACGTTACCCACGTAGAGGCAACATTCAAACAGAAGGGGTGAGATTCATATTCAATAAACATAAGTACATAATTCATAAAGATGAATTTAACATTTCACATAAACATCATCAAACAACACCATCAGATCTTATACATACATCACACATACACATCATAATCTCACCTCTCAATGCAACATCAAATACAATAACATCGACCGACTCAACAATGCAACATCACTGACTCAAGTATGCAACATGCATGTGGTACCAATTCATCGCAAAATATGTCATAATAGGACATGTCGGGCATACACCCCCATCGTAAATGTCATATAGACATGTCGGGCATACACCCCCATCACTTAATTCATAATGTCATAATAGACATGTCGGGCATACACCCCCATCACTTAATGCATATGTACTGGACTCGACAATGCAACATTTACAACAAATACAACGTCAACAACATCTTCATTATCATATACATCATCATCGTTATCATCATCATCACAACAAAACATTATCACAGCACATCGTTATCATCACACATCATTATCACAACACATCATTATCACAATTATCAACAACTTTCATGTTTATACCAAAGACCAATTTAAAACGGAGACGTGTGAAAAAGACGCAAAAACATGAAACAGAGAATGCTGTCACCGTACAATTTCGCTAAGACCTCCTTGGAGTATTTTCATCATAACTCAAAAACTAAAAGTCATTTTCACGTCAAACCAAAGCCACTGGAAAGCTAACAAAATTATCTAAAACCCTCATGTTTACACCCAAGGCCAATTCTGTACCGATCAATACCAGTTTTTATTTCAAAATTCGGAAAAGTTGTGCAGAGAGTCCATAAAAATTCACTGTGACCTACGTGCAGTAATTTGACCATAACTCAAGTTCTATAAATCGTTTTGACGTCAGACCAACGGCATTAGAAAACTAACATCCATACCTACAACTTTTGTGTTTACACCTAAGACCAATTCTGTACCGATCAATACCAGTTTTTATTTCAAAATTCGGGGCAGAGATAAGAAAACTCAGGAAAAGCAACTTTAACATCAAAATCATCCAACAACTCATTCATCTGACACATGTTTATGAACATTCAAAACTTCATCAATTTATGCATAAGCATGGCACCAATCAGTAACAACACCATAGAATCACAACAAAATCAACATCTCAACATAGAAATCATCAATTTAACATTCCATCATTAGTTTATCATAATCAACAACCCTAATTCCCAAATTCACCAACATCAACATGTTAAATCAAAATTTAGGGATTATGGAACTTAGATTTATAGAAGCTAGTCCCACCCTTACCTTGTTATGAAGAAATCGCCCCCTTCAGCTTTTCCTCCTCTCAAGTTCTTCACCTTCTTCCTTGGCTCTGCTTCTCCTCTTTTCTCTTCTCTGTTTCACGTGAAAACACAACAAATGAAACCTCTTCACGCGTATACCTCTTTTTCTATTCCACTTCCCTCTTTCTTAATTTCCCATAATGCCCTTAATGCCATTTTAATTCTATTTAATCTATTAAATTATATTAATTCATTATAATTCAATAAAATAATAAAATTAAATTCTAGGCGTTACACTTACTAACAAAGCTAACTATGGTTAGACAATCCTTTGGTTATCAAAAGTTTGAACTTTCTTCCAATTGATTGAAAACTCAATTAGAAACATTATTTTAGTCAACTTACTTGTTCATTAGTTCTATATTCATACTACTTTAACTATTACACTAGTCGAATTTAACTATTGTAGCACTTTGCTTAATAATCAAACTAATTATCGTTTTTATATAACAAGTTTTGACCTTTCTTCTAACTAGATGAAAACTCGATTTAAACATTATTTTAGTCATGTTACTTGTTCATTAGTACTATATTCATCCTACTTTAACTATTACACTAGTTTATTTAACCATTGTAATACTTAGCTTACTAACGAAGCTAACTATGGTTAGACAATCCTTTGGTTATCAAAGGTTTGACCTTTCTTCCAATTGGATGAAAACTCAATTTGAAACATTATTTTAGTCAACATACTTGTTCATTAGTTTTATATTCATCCTACTTTAACTATTACACAAGTCGAATTGAACTATTGTAAAACTTTGCTAAATAATCAAACTAACTATCGTTTTTATAAAACAAGTTTTGACCTATCTTCTAACTAGATGAAAACTCGATTTAAACATTATTTTAGTCAAGTTACTTGTTCATTTGATCTATAATAATCAAACGTTGACTATTATACTAATCAAATTAACTATAGTAAGACTTAGCTTACAAAGTAAGCTAACGTGGTTAGATCATTCTTTGGTCATAAAAGGTTTTTCCTTTCATTTAATTGGATGAAAACTCAATTTGAAACATTAATTTAGTCTTGTTACTTGTTCATTAGTACTATATTCATCCTACTTTAACTATTACACTAGTCTAATTAACCATAGTAATACTTAGCTTACTAACAAAGCTAACTATGGTTAGACAATCCTTTGGTTATCAAAAGTTTGAACTTTCTTCCAATTGATTGAAAACTCAATTAGAAACATTATTTTAGTCAACTTACTTGTTCATTAGTTCTATATTCATACTACTTTAACTATTACACTAGTCGAATTTAACTATTGTAGCACTTTGCTTAATAATCAAACTAATTATCGTTTTTATATAACAAGTTTTGACCTTTCTTCTAACTAGATGAAAACTCGATTTAAACATTATTTTAGTCATGTTACTTGTTCATTAGTACTATATTCATCCTACTTTAACTATTACACTAGTTTATTTAACCATAGTAATACTTAGCTTACTAACGAAGCTAACTATGGTTAGACAATCCTTTGGTTATCAAAGGTTTGACCTTTCTTCCAATTGGATGAAAACTCAATTTGAAACATTATTTTAGTCAACATACTTGTTCATTAGTTTTATATTCATCCTACTTTAACTATTACACTAGTCGAATTGAACTATTGTAACACTTTGCTAAATAATCAAACTAACTATCGTTTTTATAAAACAAGTTTTGACCTTTCTTCTAACTAGATGAAAACTCGATTTAAACATTATTTTAGTCAAGTTACTTGTTCATTTGATCTATAATAATCAAACGTTGACTATTATACTAATCAAATTAACTATAGTAAGACTTAGCTTACAAAGTAAGCTAACGTGGTTAGATCATTCTTTGGTCATAAAAGGTTTTTCCTTTCATTTAATTGGATGAAAACTCAATTTGAAACATTATTTTAGTCTTGTTACTTGTTCATTAGTACTATATTCATCCTACTTTAACTATTACACTAGTCTAATTAACCATAGTAATACTTAGCTTACTGTAACACCCCGTTTTCCCAACTTGAAAATTTCATTTAAAATAAATCAGAGTTTCAACCTTGACGGGATGTCGCACTTCGTTTACAATTTATAAATAGGATAATTTGCTATTTATTTCAAAACAGACTTTTCAATAACGTCAAAACCATCGCAGCGGAAATTCAACTTCATAATTAAATCTAAACATCATTAGGCACAAGGCCACATCAAAAACAACGTAGTTTAAAACTCCACTAAATGTGGTTCAACATCAGTTTGAAATTAAAATACATAGCACATGAATTCATCAAAAAGTTTCCCATCCCGTTACATATCAGAGCGACTCCTAATGACACGAGGAATCAACTCACTTCAGCGGTTACTCCTGGTTATCTGCACGTTACCCACGTAGAGGCAACATTCAAACAGAAGGGGTGAGATTCATATTCAATAAACATAAGTACATAATTCATAAAGATGAATTTAACATTTCACATAAACATCATCAAACAACACCATCAGATCTTATACATACATCACACATACACATCATAATCTCACCTCTCAATGCAACATCAAATACAATAACATCGACCGACTCAACAATGCAACATCACTGACTCAAGTATGCAACATGCATGTGGTACCAATTCATCGCAAAATATGTCATAATAGGACATGTCGGGCATACACCCCCATCGTAAATGTCATATAGACATGTCGGGCATACACCCCCATCACTTAATTCATAATGTCATAATAGACATGTCGGGCATACACCCCCATCACTTAATGCATATGTACTGGACTCGACAATGCAACATTTACAACAAATACAACGTCAACAACATCTTCATTATCATATACATCATCATCGTTATCATCATCATCACAACAAAGCATTATCACAGCACATCGTTATCATCACACATCATTATCACAACACATCATTATCACAATTATCAACAACTTTCATGTTTATACCAAAGACCAATTTAAAACGGAGACGTGTGAAAAAGACGCAAAAACATGAAACAGAGAATGCTGTCACCGTACAATTTCGCTAAGACCTCCTTGGAGTATTTTCATCATAACTCAAAAACTAAAAGTCATTTTCACGTCAAACCAAAGCCACTGGAAAGCTAACAAAATTATCTAAAACCCTCATGTTTACACCCAAGGCCAATTCTGTACCGATCAATACCAGTTTTTATTTCAAAATTCGGAAAAGTTGTGCAGAGAGTCCATAAAAATTCACTGTGACCTACGTGCAGTAATTTGACCATAACTCAAGTTCTATAAATCGTTTTGACGTCAGACCAACGGCATTAGAAAACTAACATCCATACCTACAACTTTTGTGTTTACACCTAAGACCAATTCTGTACCGATCAATACCAGTTTTTATTTCAAAATTCGGGGCAGAGATAAGAAAACTCAGGAAAAGCAACTTTAACATCAAAATCATCCAACAACTCATTCATCTGACACATGTTTATGAACATTCAAAACTTCATCAATTTATGCATAAGCATGGCACCAATCAGTAACAACACCATAGAATCACAACAAAATCAACATCTCAACATAGAAATCATCAATTTAACATTCCATCATTAGTTTATCATAATCAACAACCCTAATTCCCAAATTCACCAACATCAACATGTTAAATCAAAATTTAGGGATTATGGAACTTAGATTTATAGAAGCTAGTCCCACCCTTACCTTGTTATGAAGAAATCGCCCCCTTCAGCTTTTCCTCCTCTCAAGTTCTTCACCTTCTTCCTTGGCTCTGCTTCTCCTCTTTTCTCTTCTCTGTTTCACGTGAAAACACAACAAATGAAACCTCTTCACGCGTATACCTCTTTTTCTATTCCACTTCCCTCTTTCTTAATTTCCCATAATGCCCTTAATGCCATTTTAATTCTATTTAATCTATTAAATTATATTAATTCATTATAATTCAATAAAATAATAAAATTAAATTCTAGGCGTTACACTTACTAACAAAGCTAACTATGGTTAGACAATCCTTTGGTTATCAAAAGTTTGAACTTTCTTCCAATTGATTGAAAACTCAATTAGAAACATTATTTTAGTCAACTTACTTGTTCATTAGTTCTATATTCATACTACTTTAACTATTACACTAGTCGAATTTAACTATTGTAGCACTTTGCTTAATAATCAAACTAATTATCGTTTTTATATAACAAGTTTTGACCTTTCTTCTAACTAGATGAAAACTCGATTTAAACATTATTTTAGTCATGTTACTTGTTCATTAGTACTATATTCATCCTACTTTAACTATTACACTAGTTTATTTAACCATTGTAATACTTAGCTTACTAACGAAGCTAACTATGGTTAGACAATCCTTTGGTTATCAAAGGTTTGACCTTTCTTCCAATTGGATGAAAACTCAATTTGAAACATTATTTTAGTCAACATACTTGTTCATTAGTTTTATATTCATCCTACTTTAACTATTACACAAGTCGAATTGAACTATTGTAAAACTTTGCTAAATAATCAAACTAACTATCGTTTTTATAAAACAAGTTTTGACCTATCTTCTAACTAGATGAAAACTCGATTTAAACATTATTTTAGTCAAGTTACTTGTTCATTTGATCTATAATAATCAAACGTTGACTATTATACTAATCAAATTAACTATAGTAAGACTTAGCTTACAAAGTAAGCTAACGTGGTTAGATCATTCTTTGGTCATAAAAGGTTTTTCCTTTCATTTAATTGGATGAAAACTCAATTTGAAACATTAATTTAGTCTTGTTACTTGTTCATTAGTACTATATTCATCCTACTTTAACTATTACACTAGTCTAATTAACCATAGTAATACTTAGCTTACTAACAAAGCTAACTATGGTTAGACAATCCTTTGGTTATCAAAAGTTTGAACTTTCTTCCAATTGATTGAAAACTCAATTAGAAACATTATTTTAGTCAACTTACTTGTTCATTAGTTCTATATTCATACTACTTTAACTATTACACTAGTCGAATTTAACTATTGTAGCACTTTGCTTAATAATCAAACTAATTATCGTTTTTATATAACAAGTTTTGACCTTTCTTCTAACTAGATGAAAACTCGATTTAAACATTATTTTAGTCATGTTACTTGTTCATTAGTACTATATTCATCCTACTTTAACTATTACACTAGTTTATTTAACCATAGTAATACTTAGCTTACTAACGAAGCTAACTATGGTTAGACAATCCTTTGGTTATCAAAGGTTTGACCTTTCTTCCAATTGGATGAAAACTCAATTTGAAACATTATTTTAGTCAACATACTTGTTCATTAGTTTTATATTCATCCTACTTTAACTATTACACTAGTCGAATTGAACTATTGTAACACTTTGCTAAATAATCAAACTAACTATCGTTTTTATAAAACAAGTTTTGACCTTTCTTCTAACTAGATGAAAACTCGATTTAAACATTATTTTAGTCAAGTTACTTGTTCATTTGATCTATAATAATCAAACGTTGACTATTATACTAATCAAATTAACTATAGTAAGACTTAGCTTACAAAGTAAGCTAACGTGGTTAGATCATTCTTTGGTCATAAAAGGTTTTTCCTTTCATTTAATTGGATGAAAACTCAATTTGAAACATTATTTTAGTCTTGTTACTTGTTCATTAGTACTATATTCATCCTACTTTAACTATTACACTAGTCTAATTAACCATAGTAATACTTAGCTTACTGTAACACCCCGTTTTCCCAACTTGAAAATTTCATTTAAAATAAATCAGAGTTTCAACCTTGACGGGATGTCGCACTTCGTTTACAATTTATAAATAGGATAATTTGCTATTTATTTCAAAACAGACTTTTCAATAACGTCAAAACCATCGCAGCGGAAATTCAACTTCATAATTAAATCTAAACATCATTAGGCACAAGGCCACATCAAAAACAACGTAGTTTAAAACTCCACTAAATGTGGTTCAACATCAGTTTGAAATTAAAATACATAGCACATGAATTCATCAAAAAGTTTCCCATCCCGTTACATATCAGAGCGACTCCTAATGACACGAGGAATCAACTCACTTCAGCGGTTACTCCTGGTTATCTGCACGTTACCCACGTAGAGGCAACATTCAAACAGAAGGGGTGAGATTCATATTCAATAAACATAAGTACATAATTCATAAAGATGAATTTAACATTTCACATAAACATCATCAAACAACACCATCAGATCTTATACATACATCACACATACACATCATAATCTCACCTCTCAATGCAACATCAAATACAATAACATCGACCGACTCAACAATGCAACATCACTGACTCAAGTATGCAACATGCATGTGGTACCAATTCATCGCAAAATATGTCATAATAGGACATGTCGGGCATACACCCCCATCGTAAATGTCATATAGACATGTCGGGCATACACCCCCATCACTTAATTCATAATGTCATAATAGACATGTCGGGCATACACCCCCATCACTTAATGCATATGTACTGGACTCGACAATGCAACATTTACAACAAATACAACGTCAACAACATCTTCATTATCATATACATCATCATCGTTATCATCATCATCACAACAAAGCATTATCACAGCACATCGTTATCATCACACATCATTATCACAACACATCATTATCACAATTATCAACAACTTTCATGTTTATACCAAAGACCAATTTAAAACGGAGACGTGTGAAAAAGACGCAAAAACATGAAACAGAGAATGCTGTCACCGTACAATTTCGCTAAGACCTCCTTGGAGTATTTTCATCATAACTCAAAAACTAAAAGTCATTTTCACGTCAAACCAAAGCCACTGGAAAGCTAACAAAATTATCTAAAACCCTCATGTTTACACCCAAGGCCAATTCTGTACCGATCAATACCAGTTTTTATTTCAAAATTCGGAAAAGTTGTGCAGAGAGTCCATAAAAATTCACTGTGACCTACGTGCAGTAATTTGACCATAACTCAAGTTCTATAAATCGTTTTGACGTCAGACCAACGGCATTAGAAAACTAACATCCATACCTACAACTTTTGTGTTTACACCTAAGACCAATTCTGTACCGATCAATACCAGTTTTTATTTCAAAATTCGGGGCAGAGATAAGAAAACTCAGGAAAAGCAACTTTAACATCAAAATCATCCAACAACTCATTCATCTGACACATGTTTATGAACATTCAAAACTTCATCAATTTATGCATAAGCATGGCACCAATCAGTAACAACACCATAGAATCACAACAAAATCAACATCTCAACATAGAAATCATCAATTTAACATTCCATCATTAGTTTATCATAATCAACAACCCTAATTCCCAAATTCACCAACATCAACATGTTAAATCAAAATTTAGGGATTATGGAACTTAGATTTATAGAAGCTAGTCCCACCCTTACCTTGTTATGAAGAAATCGCCCCCTTCAGCTTTTCCTCCTCTCAAGTTCTTCACCTTCTTCCTTGGCTCTGCTTCTCCTCTTTTCTCTTCTCTGTTTCACGTGAAAACACAACAAATGAAACCTCTTCACGCGTATACCTCTTTTTCTATTCCACTTCCCTCTTTCTTAATTTCCCATAATGCCCTTAATGCCATTTTAATTCTATTTAATCTATTAAATTATATTAATTCATTATAATTCAATAAAATAATAAAATTAAATTCTAGGCGTTACACTTACTAACAAAGCTAACTATGGTTAGACAATCCTTTGGTTATCAAAAGTTTGAACGTTCTTCCAATTGATTGAAAACTCAATTAGAAACATTATTTTAGTCAACTTACTTGTTCATTAGTTCTATATTCATACTACTTTAACTATTACACTAGTCGAATTTAACTATTGTAGCACTTTGCTTAATAATCAAACTAATTATCGTTTTTATATAACAAGTTTTGACCTTTCTTCTAACTAGATGAAAACTCGATTTAAACATTATTTTAGTCATGTTACTTGTTCATTAGTACTATATTCATCCTACTTTAACTATTACACTAGTTTATTTAACCATAGTAATACTTAGCTTACTAACGAAGCTAACTATGGTTAGACAATCCTTTGGTTATCAAAGGTTTGACCTTTCTTCCAATTGGATGAAAACTCAATTTGAAACATTATTTTAGTCAACATACTTGTTCATTAGTTTTATATTCATCCTACTTTAACTATTACACAAGTCGAATTGAACTATTGTAACACTTTGCTAAATAATCAAACTAACTATCGTTTTTATAAAACAAGTTTTGACCTTTCTTCTAACTAGATGAAAACTCGATTTAAACATTATTTTAGTCAAGTTACTTGTTCATTTGATCTATAATAATCAAACGTTGACTATTATACTAATCAAATTAACTATAGTAAGACTTAGCTTACAAAGTAAGCTAACGTGGTTAGATCATTCTTTGGTCATAAAAGGTTTTTCCTTTCATTTAATTGGATGAAAACTCAATTTGAAACATTAATTTAGTCTTGTTACTTGTTCATTAGTACTATATTCATCCTACTTTAACTATTACACTAGTCTAATTAACCATAGTAATACTTAGCTTACTAACAAAGCTAACTATGGTTAGACAATCCTTTGGTTATCAAAAGTTTGAACTTTCTTCCAATTGATTGAAAACTCAATTAGAAACATTATTTTAGTCAACTTACTTGTTCATTAGTTCTATATTCATACTACTTTAACTATTACACTAGTCGAATTTAACTATTGTAGCACTTTGCTTAATAATCAAACTAATTATCGTTTTTATATAACAAGTTTTGACCTTTCTTCTAACTAGATGAAAACTCGATTTAAACATTATTTTAGTCATGTTACTTGTTCATTAGTACTATATTCATCCTACTTTAACTATTACACTAGTTTATTTAACCATAGTAATACTTAGCTTACTAACGAAGCTAACTATGGTTAGACAATCCTTTGGTTATCAAAGGTTTGACCTTTCTTCCAATTGGATGAAAACTCAATTTGAAACATTATTTTAGTCAACATACTTGTTCATTAGTTTTATATTCATCCTACTTTAACTATTACACTAGTCGAATTGAACTATTGTAACACTTTGCTAAATAATCAAACTAACTATCGTTTTTATAAAACAAGTTTTGACCTTTCTTCTAACTAGATGAAAACTCGATTTAAACATTATTTTAGTCAAGTTACTTGTTCATTTGATCTATAATAATCAAACGTTGACTATTATACTAATCAAATTAACTATAGTAAGACTTAGCTTACAAGTAAGCTAACGTGGTTAGATCATTCTTTGGTCATAAAAGGTTTTTCCTTTCATTTAATTGGATGAAAACTCAATTTGAAACATTATTTTAGTCTTGTTACTTGTTCATTAGTACTATATTCATCCTACTTTAACTATTACACTAGTCTAATTAACCATAGTAATACTTAGCTTACTGTAACACCCCGTTTTCCCAACTTGAAAATTTCATTTAAAATAAATCAGAGTTTCAACCTTGACGGGATGTCGCACTTCGTTTACAATTTATAAATAGGATAATTTGCTATTTTATTTCAAAACAGACTTTTCAATAACGTCAAAACCATCGCAGCGGAAATTCAACTTCATAATTAAATCTAAACATCATTAGGCACAAGGCCACATCAAAAACAACGTAGTTTTAAAACTCCACTAAATGTGGTTCAACATCAGTTTGAAATTAAAATACATAGCACATGAATTCATCAAAAAGTTTCCCATCCCGTTACATATCAGAGCGACTCCTAATGACACGAGGAATCAACTCACTTCAGCGGTTACTCCTGGTTATCTGCACGTTACCCACGTAGAGGCAACATTCAAACAGAAGGGGTGAGATTCATATTCAATAAACATAAGTACATAATTCATAAAGATGAATTTAACATTTCACATAAACATCATCAAACAACACCATCAGATCTTATACATACATCACACATACACATCATAATCTCACCTCTCAATGCAACATCAAATACAATAACATCGACCGACTCAACAATGCAACATCACTGACTCAAGTATGCAACATGCATGTGGTACCAATTCATCGCAAAATATGTCATAATAGGACATGTCGGGCATACACCCCCCATCGTAAATGTCATATAGACATGTCGGGCATACACCCCCATCACTTAATTCATAATGTCATAATAGACATGTCGGGCATACACCCCCATCACTTAATGCATATGTACTGGACTCGACAATGCAACATTTACAACAAATACAACGTCAACAACATCTTCATTATCATATACATCATCATCGTTATCATCATCATCACAACAAAGCATTATCACAGCACATCGTTATCATCACACATCATTATCACAACACATCATTATCACAATTATCAACAACTTTCATGTTTATTACCAAGACCAATTTAAAAACGGAGACGTGTGAAAAAGACGCAAAAACATGAAACAGAGAATGCTGTCACCGTACAATTTCGCTAAGACCTCCTTGGAGTATTTTTCATCATAACTCAAAAACTAAAAGTCATTTTCACGTCAAACCAAAGCCACTGGAAAGCTAACAAAATTATCTAAAACCCTCATGTTTACACCCAAGGCCAATTCTGTACCGATCAATACCAGTTTTTATTTCAAAATTCGGAAAAGTTGTGCAGAGAGTCCATAAAATTCACTGTGACCTACGTGCAGTAATTTGACCATAACTCAAGTTCTATAAATCGTTTTGACGTCAGACCAACGGCATTAGAAAACTAACATCCATACCTACAACTTTTGTGTTTACACCTAAGACCAATTCTGTACCGATCAATACCAGTTTTTATTTCAAAATTCGGGGCAGAGATAAGAAAACTCAGGAAAAGCACTTTAACATCAAAATCATCCAACAACTCATTCATCTGACACATGTTTATGAACATTCAAAACTTCATCAATTTATGCATAAGCATGGCACCAATCAGTAACAACACCATAGAATCACAACAAAATCAACATCTCAACATAGAAATCATCAATTTAACATTCCATCATTAGTTTATCATAATCAACAACCCTAATTCCCAAATTCACCAACATCAACATGTTAAATCAAAATTTAGGGATTATGGAACTTAGATTTATAGAAGCTAGTCCCACCCTTACCTTGTTATGAAGAAATCGCCTCCTTCAGCTTTTCCTCCTCTCAAGTTCTTCACCTTCTTCCTTGGCTCTGCTTCTCCTCTTTTCTCTTCTCTGTTTCACGTGAAAAACACAACAAATGAAACCTCTTCACGCTATACCTCTTTTTCTATTCCACTTCCCTCTTCTTAATTTCCATAATGCCCTTAATGCCATTTTAATTCTATTTAATCTATTAAATTATATTAATTCATTATAATTCAATAAATATAAAATTAAATTCTAGGCGTTACACTTACTAACAAAGCTAACTATGGTTAGACATCCTTTGGTTATCAAAAGTTTGAACTTTCTTCCAATTGATTGAAAACTCAATTAGAAACATTATTTTAGTCAACTTACTTGTTCATTAGTTCTATATTCATACTTTAACTATTACACTAGTCGAATTTAACTATTGTAGCACTTTGCTTAATAATCAACTAATTATCGTTTTTATATAACAAGTTTTGACCTTTCTTCTAACTAGATGAAAACTCGATTTAAACATTATTTTAGTCATGTTACTTGTTCATTAGTACTATATTCATCCTACTTTAACTATTACACTAGTTTATTTAACCATAGTAATACTTAGCTTACTAACAAAGCTAACTATGGTTAGACAATCCTTTGGTTATCAAAGGTTTGACCTTTCTTCCAATTGGATGAAAACTCAAGTTGAAACATTATTTTTGTCATACTTGTTCATTAGTTTTATATTCATCCTACTTTAACTATTACACTAGTCGAATTGAACTATTGTAACACTTTGCTAAATAATCAAACTAACTATCTTTTTTATAAAACAAGTTTTGACCTTTCTTCTAACTAGATGAAAACTCGATTTAAACATTATTTTAGTCAAGTTACTTGTTCATTTGATCTATAATAATCAAACGTTGACTATTATACTAATCAAATTAACTATAGTAAGACTTAGCTTACAAAGTAAGCTAACGTGGTTAGATCATTCTTTGGTCATAAAAGGTTTTTCCTTTCATTTAATTGGATGAAAACTCAATTTGAAACATTATTTTAGTCTTGTTACTTGTTCATTAGTACTATATTCATCCTACTTTAACTATTACACTAGTCTAATTAACCATAGTAATACTTAGCTTACTAACAAAGCTAACTATGGTTAGACAATCCTTTGGTTATCAAAAGTTTGAACTTTCTTCCAATTGATTGAAAACTCAATTAGAAACATTATTTTAGTCAACTTACTTGTTCATTAGTTCTATATTCATACTACTTTAACTATTACACTAGTCGAATTTAACTATTGTAGCACTTTGCTTAATAATCAAACTAATTATCGTTTTTATATAACAAGTTTTGACCTTTCTTCTAACTAGATGAAAACTCGATTTAAACATTATTTTAGTCAAGTTACTTGTTCATTAGTACTATATTCATCCTACTTAACTATTACACTAGTTTATTTAACCATAGTAATACTTAGCTTACTAACAAAGCTAACTATGGTTAGACAATCCTTTGGTTATCAAAGGTTTGACCTTTCTTCCAATTGGATGAAAACTCAAGTTGAAACATTATTTTTGTCAACTTACTTGTTCATTAGTTCTATATTCATCCTACTTTAACTATTACACTAGTCGAATTGAACTATTGTAACACTTTGCTAAATAATCAAACTAACTATCGTTTTTATAAAACAAGTTTTGACCTTTCTTCTAACTAGATGAAAACTCGATTTAAACATTATTTTAGTCAAGTTACTTGTTCATTTGATCTATAATAATCAAACGTTGACTATTATACTAATCAAATTAACTATAGTAAGACTTAGCTTACAAAGTAAGCTAACGTGGTTAGATCATTCTTTGGTCATAAAAGGTTTTTTCCTTTCATTTAATTGGATGAAACTCAATTTGAAACATTATTTTAGTCTTGTTACTTGTTCATGTAGTACTATATTCATCCTACTTTAACTATTACACTAGTCTAATTAACCATAGTATAC